>KK502599.1:367734-443600 GCA_000688735.1 Glossina austeni
AAAAAAAAACAAACAAAAAATAAATTTTTTCTTTAATTCTAATTTTGGCAATATCATTTATTTGTACACTTTTTATATTTTCCCTAATTTGATAATTACTCATAGCGTAAAAAAAGAGAGATCCTATTCTTAAGATCTAACGCTTCCGCATCTCTAAATTTAGTAATAACAGTCTTCGCGTCATTCTATATATTTTTGGATAAAGTTCAAGCATAAAAAACAAGAAAAGGCATCTTACACCAAGCTAAACAAGAACAAGCATCCAAACCAAAAGACTTTTTCGCGGCTTTTGTGTTGGTATTCAAGCTAACCACAGGTCCATTTTCATGTAAAAAACGGGCATGTTCATCTCCAAAGGTTATTTTCGTGCACGTAAAAGTAGTTTTGTTGATTATATATAAACAAATATCGTAAAATCATAGATTAATGTACCAACAGCAAAACAACCGTCACCTTTTACCGCGTATAACAAAACATTGAAATATGAATATAAAAAATTTCAAACAAAGTTGACTGGCAATGATTGAGTTGACCCCATTTTTAATTTAAACAAAACGCTTGCTTTGCAATTTCCATAGTTTTCAAAATGCTCAAAACCCTAAAGATTTTTATGTTTTACAAATTTTCTAAAATCAGAGGTTTTTAATATATTCGT
The DNA here is from genome assembly GCA_000688735.1 of Glossina austeni. Lineage (NCBI taxonomy): Eukaryota > Metazoa > Arthropoda > Insecta > Diptera > Glossinidae > Glossina > Glossina austeni. The sequence goes on from KK502599.1 coordinate 368,390, forward strand.
AATAAAGTTTAACAAAGAAATTTAATCTTCTGGCTTTTCTGGAGGTGGACCACAAGGCTGCAAACTTCTCTCCATTAAATCGAACCTAACACGTCCTTTGGTTTCATTTAAGGCGATTGCAAAATAGTTGAGCATATCGTAGTGCCCCATATAGCTGGAATAAAATAAATTTATAATGGTAATTAGTAATTAATTAGCGCTAAATCCAGCAAAAACTAATGATTTTGATATATTCGTGGAAGCGATGATTACGTCAAGCAAAATAAACATTAAAAATTTTTTAGTTTATACTTTTTTAAATACATTTAGGTTGCATTGTTTGAGTTTAAGTTTTTAGGTGTTTAAAAAAAATTCCTCAAATAAAATTGGAATACCTGGCTAGGGAGTCGCGATGCTGATTAGTGAGCCATTCGTATTTGGTAGTATCAGCATGACCTGTTCCGATATATTTACTTTGCAAATGCTCTAATTGACTGTGAATATTATAACGATCACCCATTTTCCTTCGTCTTTAACTAAACAAAATGTATAGTTTTGATAAACAAACTTTGAGACGCTTTATTTGAGATGTCCTTTTATCAATAACATTATTTCAACTCATTCGATAAAAATTGTTCATGGGATTGTGTTTATAAAATCTTGAATGGGTTGGCAGTTTTACGGGGAATAAGGCTAGTGGCTTGGATGATTACTAGTTAAATGAACAGCTTTTTTTGGTATTTGATTAAAACCGAGAAAATTTCCACCGAACGCATATCGAATCGTCTATTTCGTATAGAGTATAGTCCCATGGAAATTGTTGTTGCAATCTATATTTTTCAGGTGTGGAAACCCTGTTTGAGAAGTCTTTGTCATGTCTGTTAAAAGTTGCTTATTTTGCTGTTAAAACTAAAACCAAATTTGTATGGCAACACCAAATAAATATTTATCAAATCTGGTTGATTGCTCGGTGTTTGTTCTCTCAAAGAAAGTGTAAAGCGAGGAATTAAAATATAAATTTGTATAAAAAAATTACAATACATAAAAATGGCTGATGTATTAGATATTGATAATGCTGAAGAGTTTGAGGTTGATGAAGACGGTGATCGTAAGTCGTAAGTCAAATGGCTTCGAATGTGTCAAATGATCTCTGTTTCTCTTCTTATGTTATTTCCGCGCGTGTTTAGAAGGTATCGTACGCCTTAAGGAGAAAGCGAAGCATCGTAAAGGACGCGGTTTCGGCAGTGAAACTACAGTCCGCGAAACAATACACCAGTATGAGCGTGTACGGCATGAAGATGATGACGAATTAGAACCGGGACCGCAGCGTTCTGTAGAAGGATGGATATTATTTGTTACCAATATACATGAAGAAGCACAAGAGGACGAAATACAAGAAAAATTTTGTGATTACGGCGACATAAAGAATATACATCTTAATTTAGACCGTCGCACCGGATTTTCCAAAGGTTACGCACTTGTAGAATACGAAACTCATAAGCAGGCTTTAGCTGCTAAGGATAATTTAAATGGTACGGAGATTATGGGCCAACCTATACAAGTGGATTGGTGTTTTGTCAAAGGTCCGAAAAGAGTTAAAAAGTCTTCGGAAAAAAGACGTCGATGAGTGAAGGATCGCATTTTATTTTATGTAGAATAAAGCCGTACACGTAAACAGTATGTAAAAAATACCTAAAGATGAACTTTTATTAATTTTCTATAAATTTATTTCATTTTCTTTTGATGCAGCAAATGCCGTCTTAACGCTTGTTGTTTTTCACGAAAGCTTTTTTTGCCCTTGGATCGTGCCTTGTGGCGCATCATAACGAAATTTTTCCGTTTGAGTTTCTCGCGATTGGTTTTAGAACAATCGGGATTTTTACGGCCATCTTTCCAACCGTATTTTTCGCGATCTGAGCGTCCATCTTTAACCGTTTCCAAACGTGATTCCTTATCATGTTTACGCTTCTTATAAATCATCTCGATGTTGTCGAGTTTTACTAATTCTGAGTTCTCTTTTTCCAATGGACGTTTGCGCGCATTGGTAACTGTCTTTTTAAGATTTACTGCATTAATGCGTTTGAAATCTTCGTCAGTAAATATGCGACTTAACGCCAGTTCCTTGGCAGACTCTTTTTCATTAAGCTTTTTGACATCGGATGGAATCACCGCTGATACTTTTACGGATTCCTCTTCAATACAATCTCCATCTGAGTCTTCGGTACTACTGTTGTCGTTTTCACTTTCCAATTCGCTTTCATCTTCGTTGTCGCTACTTTGTGCATCGCTGCCAGCTTCATTTTCGCTGTGGGATACGTCCACCCATTCCCCTTGATTGTTGTCAGTATCACTATCGTCATCACTGCCGATGTTAATGGTTTTCGAATTTCTTAGCAACGCCTCGGCTCCCGGTACTGTGTCGTGTACTTGAATTTCACCATAAGCCCGCGGTTTTACTTCAGCCTGAGCTTCCGTTAAACGTCCTCTGTCTTTTTTGTGCAGCAATGCTGGCAATTGTTCTCGATAGAGCGTGATTAATGACTTTGCAGCCATCATTACGGATTTATCCTTATAGCTTTTATACATAGCTAAATCTCTTAATAAATCTTCGCCCATAGCCAAGGGACACCTTTGACAAATTTCGCGGGTAGCGTTTAAACCAATAGCCATGGCATCTGAAGAGTTGCGTTCAGTTATGAAATTATTTGCTATTGTTTTTAAAATGGGTTCTACCACATCCCCGGGCACTAGTTCATGAGATGCCTGAGCAGCGAACTGTAAAATTCTAGTTACTTGTCGTTGATGTGGTTGCATAAATCTTGTGATATATGAATAAAAAGAAAACAAAAAAAGCTGGTGAATACCAATTAAACGAGATATTACATCCAGGTGCATAAGCTTTACTTCAAAACGTTCATTGCCACTTTGTAACTGTTTGAAAAGCGCTTCGGCGAGGCCTTGAGGATTGTGTATTAAATGGATCGCAGAAAAGTTGAAAGAAGGAGCCCGCCCCTTCTTTTTCTGAGCTTTTACAGCTTGTCTCTTCAATTGTTCCAATTGCTTCTTACGCTTTTTGGTTTTTTTATTTACACGACTTTGTATTAAAGCGCTTTTTAAGTCTATATTGTCCTCACTATCGGAGTCATTAGAACCGACGCTTTCCTCATCACAGCCCAAAAAGAATTTCAAAGAAGCCACCATAACCTGTAAAATCTCTTATAGTATAAATCAATTGCTTTGAGATTCTAAAACTATACCTTTGTCATCTTTGAAAAACAACCCTCATTTGCTATAAAATTCACAGTCTTGGAGTCATTCCATACATTTTTTCTATATAGTTCAATCATAACATCTAACGACATTTTAGCAGCTTTTGGGTTGGCATCTTTTAACATTGAATACATAAAATTTTGCAACGTAGAATTTAGTTTCATATCTTTGTGCTTAGAATTCATATTCTTGATATCGGCTATTATGTGGTTTTGGAGAAATGCCCTCAAATGCTTGTCTGGACAACGCATTAACTGAAAACATATTTCCAACAATTCCAGGGCAGGTATGAGGTTTTTGTTACGCATTAATATCAAAGCCTTAACAAAGCAATTGCGCATAGTAGGATCTAGTGTGGTAGCATGATTTTTCAACAAATCCACCAAGTGCTGAGGAAATTGCAAGCACTCAGCAGGATAACATTGAGCTACCTTCAAAGATAGAACATTAGGAAAAAAAAATTATAAACAAGATCATAATACATATCCAATACCTAAGCTATATGAGCTACATGATGTAGTGACAATTGTTAGGAGTGAAAATCAGATAACGAAATTAGAATCAAATGAAAATTTACCTGAGCTATAAACATTACTAACTCATCAATTTTTTTATTCTCTTCATTTGGGTTTAAAGCAAATACTTCCAAACTATTGAGGAAATGACGGTATTGCTGTTGAAATTCATCTTTGTACGATTCCGAGTCACGTTTAATTAAGTTTTGTAATTGTGGCAAATTATCAGGTAATTGATTATTATGTCGCATTCTTTTTTCTTTCCTGGAGCTTAATGAAAATTATTTTTTTGGTTTGTTGAGCAGAAAAAATGAAAATTATTTGTTTAGTGAGTTTAGCAAAAACACGTGCTGCTAATGTATGTCTACTGCAAAAAAGTCATATGTTTTAAATGTAATATACAATTATCGTAACTATACCTTCAAAACAAAACATAGAACGGTTGTATTTCGTATGTATATGAAGGATATGTGGAATTGGTTTTTTGAAGAAATGCGCTTAAAAGTGCATGCATGAACATTTTGATAAAAGATATAGGTTGATAGGATATAGGTATAGACCAAGTTTTAATGACTTGATTTTGTTGGTATGCAACACTCTGCGTGCAATAGGAATTAGTTTTTTTACACTTTTAAACATGTTGCGATTTTTTGTTGTCGACGATGATGGGGCTCGGTTTTGGTTTAATAGAATTTGTTTGTGTGTATGCAATATGAAATTTTTGATTAAATAGAATTAGGGCTCCGTTTTGGTTTAATAGAATTTGTTTGTGCGTATGCAAGATGGTTCGCATGTTTATCATCCGTTTTACATATAACATCCCTGTGTTCGAGAAACGATTGTTTGGTACGTTTCACGTGTAGCCAAAAATAAACAAGTGCTTATATTTTATTTAGTTGATTTTCACCTTAATCAATGTAAAATAAATTTTTGGTGAGTGACTTTTATTGTTTCTCAATTGTAAAATAATTTCTTAAATCCACACGCTATGCTGAAAACGTTAATAAAATAGTGAAGACTTTTTTAGACTCGTGAAACTCTTGACTTAGAAATTAGTTTAATAAAGGAGATAAGTAAACTTAGTACTATGTATTTATATTTATGTGTTTTGGCTAAAGCCGGTAAATTTTAAAATTAATAATAAAAATTGATTTGCGAGCATTAATTGCTTTACAGTGCGAAAGTGTTTAACTCCAGATTCGACAATTTGAACCGCGCTTATAAGTTCATAACAATGGATGGTAATAAAACAATATTTTACTGCACAAAGTGTTGAGTGATTGTTAATTTTGCAACAGTAATGCAAACAGTTTTTGATAAGCTGATATATAGATTATTCTTTTTTTCTTTTTTTTTTTTTGGGTTGTTGAGTAAAGTTGGACTAAGCCAATAAATTTGTGACTTATATCTCCGAGGTGCAATACTTTACTCATATAGATTATTCTATAACATCGATTCAAGTTTTATTTGGAAATCTTTTGTCCATTTAACACATGGAAAGTTGTGTTATTTCGATGCAAAGTCAAATGTAAGTTTTTGATTGTTGAAAGTTTACGTGATGAGAAAAGTCGTTCTTCAAAATATCGCTTAATTTTAAGGCGAAGTAATTTATATAAAAAACGACATGCTGGATTTTTTTCAAATGATCTTTTGTTTTTAGGGTAATTATTTGACCACCGTTAAACAAGTTAGAAAAAAGCAAGTAAGAGTGTTATATTCTTATGTGGCCAAATCTTTTATATCCCCTTCATGTTTGTCTGAAAAAGATGGATGTGCTAGATTTGTAGAACATATGTTCTTTTTTTATTGTTTATAGGAAAGAAACCCAGAAAGCATATGTATTTTCAGACTGCATTCTACTGTAGACGTGTCCACACTGATTTTGTCCTTTTTCAATACATATCTACGTGCAATAACTGCCAATGTTTCCGCCAAATTTCAAATTGATATTAACATCTGCGAGCGGAAGTATCTGTACTGTACACTTTGCACAGACGGACATTGTTTAATCGATTGAAAAATTTACGCTAATCAAGTATATATATACTGTTCGTTTTCGGTATTGCAAATATCTTGACGTAGTGAATATACCCTAATTCTTCGTTACTAGGTACAAAAAAACAAAAAAATTTATGTAGCTTTGCCGCCACAACAAGAACAAGCATCTTACACCAACTTGAACAAGAACAAACATCTTACGCCAAGAAAATAAACCTTTGATTTTCTCAAATTTATATATACATTTATTTATATAAAATTTTAAGAGATAATTCGAATGATGTTTCCAAAGAACATCGACTGATGCGCTACTGCTTAATCTCTTGTGCTTCTATGGGTCTTCTAATACAGAGAGAGGATGTATAAAGTTGCAAATTATATTTACCTGACCTATTCTTCGATTATATTAGTTTTCTCCTTCCTAGTAATACCTTCATTTTTCAATGCTCATCTGTTCTTTCATCTTTATATCTTTTATGTTATGAGCAATTGAAAAGAAGTTTCGCGCTTATGGTGACATTATTTGCATGAATTAATAGTCACATATCATTTTTTCAACACTTGAGGTTTAAGAGCTTGCCACAAACTTATAGTGAAGTAATCACGATCGCCTAAAATACTGGCGTTTCGTAGTGATGTTGGTTATGAATTTGTGCTTTCGTTTTTCATAGTATAACGACAAGAATCAATAAATTTAAGAAAAGAAAATACATTAAAGGATGTGTTTCCACTTAATTAAATTTTATTATAAAAGGAACAAATCGATATATAAGGCAAAAGAACTATTACTTGTTATAATAAATACTGTAAGTTTACGATTATTAATTAAAGTTAATTGCTTGCTTCGTCCGTATCTTCATCTGTAATGCCTTTCAGATGGTTTTTGTCGTGTTCTGTAGAAGCTTTTAAAATAGTTTCCATTGTTAAATCTGCGTCAATCACAAGAATGGGTGCACAACCATCTTTAAGGTGTTCACATTGTGATTCGAAAATGTCTCTGGATATACTGCGTGTAAAAGAGAATCGCAATGATTTGGTGCGGGACAGCCTTTTCTTGATTGGCGGTTTGCAGGTAATTAATTGAGATTCAGACTGAGTTTTCTCTTTTTCGGGTGTAGGCGGTAATGACGCTTTTTCCAATGCTATATCTCTCAAAATATCTTCAGCAAATGCTTTTATTTCGCTCCACGCATCACTTATATGCTTCTCGGTCGCATGTTCGTAGGTAACGCAAAAACGTATAACATATTTGCCATTAACCATTGAGGGTATCATATGCATTCTTCCCGATTGATTAATATGTGCTAGCAGTTCTTGATTGTATTGATCGGCAGATCTAGAAGTTTTTATGAGTTAAAAAAAAATAATACAGTTCCTACACTTCAAGTATAATACTTACCTCATACGAAAACATACCAAGCCCAAAAAGACATCATTCCGCACCTCAAAACGGTCATCTCTTCTCACTAAAGCTTCGAATTTCTTAGCTAAGGCTATATGATTTCTTACATAAGCCCTAAGACCGCTAAGGCCATACGTTCTAATAACAAACCACAATTTCAATGCCCTGAACCTTCTGCTCAATGGAATTCCATAATGTCGATAGTCAATTGCCATTTCATGATCGTGTTGCAAATAAAGAGGGTTCACGTTTAAAGCCCTCTTCAAAGACATAATATCTCGGACCCACATAGCGGATGCATCAAAATTCGTTAAGAGAAACTTATTAGGATTTGTGTTAAACGAGTCGGCGTATTCCAGTCCCTTGGAAAATTCACGCATTTCAGGTAATATAAACGAATTGCCAGCGTAGGCACCGTCTACATGAAACCATACGCTTGAGACCTGTTTGCAAACTTTACCGATTTCGGTAAGGTTATCGAAAGCACATGCTCCCGTTGTGCCCACGGTTGCCACCACAAAAAATGGTGTTAGACCAGCGCTGATGTCATTTTGTATAGATTGTCTCAAAAGATTTACACGCATGCGTCCACGTGAATCTGCCTCAATTATACGCAATTTGACTAAAGCCATTTTGGCTGCTTTTTCAACAGATGAGTGAGCCTCTTTGCTGGCATAAGCTATAAGTTGAGGTAAGAACACACTATCATGTATTTCGGTTGTGGAGCCTTTTAATTTGTTTATCGCCCTTGAACGTGCTGTGATCATGCACACAAGAGTACATTCCGAAGCAGAGCCTTGCAACGCCCCACCCCCGTGACCGGCGGATGCACTGCTAATAAATGCTTTTGGTAAACCTAATGCTTTCGCATACCAGTCCATAACTATAGTTTCCAATTCTGTGGCGGCCGGACATGCAGCCTGAAAAGGGAGTGGAAAATAAAAGATTAAAAGATTGAAAAACTTTTGAAAAGCTGATTATTTACAACGCACCCATGAAAAACAAATAGAACCGATAGCACTACTTAACATATCACCTAAGATCGAAGGAAATGAATTGCCCGATGGGAAGTAGGCAAAAAATTTCGGATGATTCCAATGCACAACACCAGGCATAATTTTTTGTTCGAAATCGTTTAAAATATCTTCAAATTTCTCTGGTTTTAAAGGAGCTTCCGCTGAAAAGAGGAAAGGTATGTAAAAAAATGATTAAGAAAATCAGAAAAAATTGACAATATATTAAGGAGTCTAAAAAATAACAAGTCTTCAACACGTTTAACATATATTCGTTCTGCGTTCTGCGAACTTTCTTAATTAATTTAATGCATATTGAGTTTCATGAATAACTAGCGAATTATTTTATTATTATTAAGTGAGTTATTTTCTCTCAGGGCTCATTGTTACACCCTACATCGCTCGTAGTACGTGGATATATAAAATTTGTGGGAGTGTGTGCAACACCCAAAAGGACTTAAGACAAACCCGTATTTTATTATATCGATCGATTCAGGATCACTTTCTAAGCTTGTCCATCTACCCATCAGTTTTGTTTTTTGTGTTAAACCTGCAAGCCGCAATTTTTGAGATATTGTAAGGAAATTCGTTACAGGCTCATGGTTTGGCCGAAGGAAGAACCGTATTGAAAATAGTTTGGATTGGATCACTTTTCCCACCATGTCTTAGATAGAGCCTTATTTTGAAAAGTTGTTATATAAATTATTAACTGAAATGACGTAGGGTATTTATTAGCGAATAGCCGTGGCTCACCATGGTGTTTTTACTTGTTTTGCAGAATATTTATTGCTTTTCCCAAGCTATTCTTTGGAGTAAAACATATCGTATGATCAATTTGTTCATACGTTTTATTTGTGTATAATTATCTACAACAATTCAATTAACGCTTTCTCACATTTTCGAATTCTCTCTAATTCTCCCCAGTTCCCAGCGCTTATATTGTAAGAAAATTATTTTTAATTAGTATGTTTTCTTTCTGATGACGATGCTGCAAACACTTAATTATGGTACAACGTAATGTGCGAATCTTAGGTGTTATTGAAAGGATGAAAACAAAAACAAAAGTGAGTTTGTTTTCGGATTACAATGAATTTCTGTACCCATCATCTACATTGCATTTGGATTCTGATATATAAAGTAGTTGAAGATACAAATAAAGATAAAGCATAAATATCCGCCCAAAAATATTTGTGAGCCCATTTAAAAATAAAATGCTATAAAATAATCAAAGAAATTATTTGATTTAAGGTATTTTTAGTCGCACTTATTATTAAGGCCCGGTAAAAATCAGCCGCCTCAGCTGTCGATTGCTATTAGTCTTGGTTAATACATCTTTCGCTATAGCATGATTGAAGATGAATTATACAATTCGTTTGTGGGCGATACATGGATCAACAGTCTATTAAATACAAAATACCACTTAATAAGTTCGTAGGATGATATATGGATGTCGCAACTATTGGCGAATCCATAAGATTTGTAGATATCTGCAAATAAAATTTGTCCAAATTCGATGATGTTGAGGCGATTAGTTTACTCGTTATACACTTTTTAGTGACGCAACATTACAATTTCAGATTTTCCCGTTGTTTTACAAAAACAAAGGTAGCGTTATTAAAAGAACGACGATTTGTAAAGTAATGGTCGGGATGTCATAATATTTTGAGACATTTTATTTGAAGATCGGTGGTATCTAAAAATTATGGATTCGTAAACAGCTATTTTAAATCTGCCTGCCATGCTACGAATTTAATGGGTGATGACGAACCTATGGTTGATGGATGAAAGATTGTGGGGTGAAAGAAATGTTAACTAACCTTAGTTATGCTTATGGCTATCAGAACTTATGTCCTGGTAAGCATTTACATTTGCCTAAAAACAGTTAACAACACAAACGATGTATAAATAAATAATTTTCCTCCGCCAGAGTGGCCGAGTAGGCAAAGAGTCTCGAGCAACTTAATGACCGTGGGATTCGAATGTCAAATGCGGTAGAATTTCTAATAAAGCCGATAGCCTTAGATGCTGGTGCTTTAAGACTTTAGTCTTAGAATTTATTGTCTGGCTAAATTAATAATAATAATAATAATAATAATAATAATAATATTAATAATAATAATAATAATATAATAATAATAATTAATTCATTTAAGTGTAACGCAATTGGTGGTAAGAAGTCTGCATTAAATCAAATAACGAGGCCTCTTAATGGCACCATGAACGAATTAATGATAAACAGATTAATTTCTACATCCACTCAACTACCATTCAGAAATAATAAAAGCCTCATATTTTATCTATATGTAAGTATATATATACACATATATATATATATAGCTGTGAGCTATGCGGGAATGTTGTGACTCCTTTTCGGCTAAGTAATCCTACTTCGGTTGATTATACCTTCAACAACTTTTCGTAATTATTTAAATTTTTTATTAAAATAATGTTTTCACAATGCATATCTTTCTTTTAAGAAAATCGTCTTCCCACTTGAGGGCTCTTTCATCTCAATGACTCAGTGAGTGAAGAAAATTTTTGTTTTTTGCTGCGAACCCAATCCGGAAATTATCCCTGAGACACCTTTACATTGCGTAACAACAACCGTTTGGCGTAGTTTTTCAGCTGATAGCATTATCAACTCTTGTTTTTTTGAAATCAGAATTAAGATCCCGAAGATTGAAACGATGTTAGGGAATTTTTATGGGGTGAAATGCAAGCTGCTCATCTAAGCAGTAATTTCAAGTAATTCTCTTAACGAATGGTCTCTGAGTAGTTCTGAATTAACACTTTGGACTACTTCTACTAAAATTATAAAACATATAAAACATATTTTGTTCGAGCGTTAAAAAGACATGTATAGAACACGCTATTGGTGAAACTAAGCCAGGTTTAGTAAACGAAACGTTCGGGTGTGGATTCTGTCTAATTGGCTCCTATGCAAAGAACTGTGAATGTCATTGGGACCATGTTGTATTTAGAAATCAATTGCATCGAACATTTTTCAAATTAAGAAAATAATTTTAGCTTCTCTTCGGTTGGTATGAAGTGTTTTGAGCATGTATGTGACCATTTGCGTGCTCATCTGTTTACAAACAAACTCTTAAAACAAAAATATTGAAGGAAGAAATTTATGTGTGGTTTAGAACGACCATTTTAAGGCCCAACATTTACTTATGTGCGATACTGTACGGTATTTGCAAGACAAGGAGAAGATTCGCTCGCTTACTATGCATAGAATGCTGTAAGCACTCTGCCTGTTACATAACTATCGAACGGGATTTGTGCAATCATTTTCAAGTTCCGAGTTTGCTAAGAACACGCGACAAACGGACAAATGGACTGACTGACAAACCAAGCCAAATTGGCTCAGGATCTGATCTAAGCGTTTATCAAAAGTCATATGTTTTATTTGGGTCCCTTTCGAAAACGGCAAGATAAACCTTTGCTTTGATTGCCTGATTTATATTCTTGGCCGATATGTATTATTTTTTGTGCAAAAGAGTTCTCACAACAGCTATTGAATTGTATGAGCCTTCAAATTTTCGCCTTAAGTGAATATAACTTTTATGTAAATCAACGGACAGATAATTTTTCTTTCTTGTGATGAATTATTATATTTTGAGTAAAACGTCTGGTACTTTCTGTGTATAGTTTAACTACAATGAGTAAACAATTAAATTATGCGCTTTGAAAAATCGCAAAAATATTTACTAATATTTCAATAAACATTAATTTTATAGTCAGATTTTCTGAGAATAAAATAAGATTTTCCAAAGCAGAAGTGCATTATAAACGAATTGCATTGAATCGTTTTCCAAAATATTCTTCAATTGTAAAAATAAACTGAACAAATTTTCCAGAGACTTGATACAAATTCAAGGCACGCTAATTACGAAATTTTTTTGTTAATATCGTAAATAAGGTTTGTTTATAAATAAAAAAGCAATTAATTAACGAAAGTTGCGTTATCACGCAAGTATACGATTTATTTGTCTATTTGCCTGCAACATTTTTTATAAATAAAACAAAAATAAAAAAATTAAATAAACAATTGGGCCCCCTTTCTTAATGTACTTAAAAAAATTCCTTACTATTACGCTTAGAATCCAACTGACGAGAGCATATTCGATTAGCTGCATTATATGTCACTACCAGTAATAGGCATTAGAGGTCTGAAGAAATGTATATATTTTTGATCCGCTTGTTTTTGGAACGACCGTGAAAATTGAGAAAGAGAGAGAGAGAGAGAGAGAGAGAAAACCATACATAATCTTTGTCGATGGTCTGAGACCAAATGTAGGAGTTAATCTTGATCGCCCCGTAAGCATTAATAGGCACAAGAGACTAGTCTAAAGCTTACATGCACACAATTAGGAAAATATCGTTTCAGGGCTCTACATGATGGCTGATATCGGTTTTAAAAGTTTTATTCCTGAATGTTAGTCTTCAGCTTTTAATTTTGAATGTTTCTTTTTTTTGTTAATCAAATCTTAGATTTTCTTTATTTATTTTTTATTGGTTTATTTTTCTTTTTATTTATTTAGTTCTTCCTCAATTTATTGATTGAGTTATTTATTTATTTTTCTTATTCATTTTATTTTTTTATTTATATGTAACTATTCTTGTTTTTATTGACTTTCATTTATCTATTTATTTTATTATATTTTATTTTTTTTTTATTTATGTAATAATTTTTTTATTCACTTTTATTTATATTGTTGTTTACTTTTATTTATTTTTTATTTGTTTACATTTTATTTATGTATTAATTAATTTATTTCTTTTTTTATTTACTTCTTTTATTATAATTTTTTTTTACTTACTTTTATTTATTTATTTATTTATTTTTTTATTTATTTGCTTTTATTTATTTATTCTTCTTTCATTTCATTTAGCATCCTTTGGCCATTTAAATTGATTTGCAAAAGCCTTTGAATTAAAAGCAAACAAAATTTAATGTTGCCGAACAGTCTCCAATCAATTTTTTAATTAGTACATTATCAGATAAACTCCTTTCATGAAAAGAAATATATAATGATTCAGCATTTTAAAATTTTTTTCCTATGCGTAAGGCTAAATATCACTTTAGTGTTTAAATGATTTTTTTGAGTATTGTTTTCATTTTTTGCTTAGGTCGGTTTTGATTGGTTGTAATAAAGAACATTTTTTTCATTCTTAGCAAATTTAAGAAACCCCCACTGTGGCCCATGCCAACTTCTAAAAGTTCGGTCATGCAACAAATTTAATTTGTATTGCAGTATAATTCTCAGACGCATTTACCGCCGGTAAACGTAATAAAGCATCTCAAAGAAATCATTGCTGTGAAGATTTTCGATCAAACAAATTAAATTTTAATAAATTCAAATGAATTATTATTGTGGCCTTAAATAGCGTTCGCGTACACCAGTCTTCAAATGTTGCTGTGGCCCATAATTGTTTGTGCCGATCCCATTAATCTTTTATTGTTCCCTTCTTAGTATTTTTTTTAACTCAATTTTATTAACACATAGAAAAGGACTCTCGTTGATTATTTTAAAATCTAAGAGATATTTATTTTAATATTGGAGAAGTTTTATTATGAAAATAAATGATAACTGAAATAATTTGTCAAACACATGGCACATTTTTTAGTTAATAATAAATGTTAGTAACATTTTTCAATAAAATAATGCAGTCATGCCACAAAATTCCGATTTATTTAGTTGCTCGACGTTTTGATTTGGACTTAAATAAATTTCCGATACTGTACCTGGTAATAACTGTTTTAAATATCCAGGGTCTAATGTTGGAGCCACATTACGTTGTTCGATATTTTTGGAATAATCACAGATATAATCAATCACTTCTTTGCCATATTTCCGGAAACCTTCCGCATCCATTTTTTTCTCTCTTAACAAACAATGAAATTAATTTAAAAACTGATGAAATTTCTATGTAAAAAGACTCTTCTTCCGTTAACGTATATTTTATCTTTAAATATATGTTTTATTTTTGTATTTTTTCTTTTCAACTATCTTTTCTTCTTGCGTTTTTTTTTTTTTTTGCTTTAAAGCCTTTTAATATTCTGTTTTGATGCTTTCTGTTTCAATATTTTAGCACAAATGATGTAAAGTTTAATGCAAATGCATGTTTTATACAAAGTCAATGAAAGAAATTTCTTCTCATTCAATCGTATTAATCCCTTTTCTTTCCTAAAATCACTGGTAAGGTAAACTACTCAAGATTAATGCACTAAATTGTGCTTTACTTTGATTCTCTTCTCTCTGCTCTATTGCTTTAAAATGTGTGGAGATTTACTCTCACTTTTTTTCAGATAGTATTGGAAAATTAAAGAGCAGCGAAAACGCTTGTATTCAATTAGATAATTTTAAGTTTAAGGAAGCGTTTAAAAAAAAAGAGTCACTAAGATTAAGCAATGAAAGTTTGCTCTTTCATATAAATTGCTGTTTTTGCAATTAGAAGATGAAAAACTTTCTATATCACGTTTTAGTTTTACACGACGAAATGAAAAATAAGTAAGAAAATTACATTCACGGTCACGACTGAATCCTTTATACCCATCACCGAGTAGAGAAAAGGAAAACAACTAAATTTTGATATTCTCTAATATTAGGTGAGCTGCTGGTGACTGATATGCTTAGACGGACGCAGAAAGCTATTCCGATTTGATCGGTCCAACAAAAGATGAATTTATTTCAAGTCCTTCGGAGTGTTGCATACATCCGCTCACAAGCGATCGAGGGCATAAAAGTAATTTAATTGAATATTTTTGTAATAGTCGTATGATAGTATTTAACATTAAAACAAAAAAAAAAATTTTTATTTTTGCCAACCTAACGTTTACTTAACTGAATTATTTATGACTTTCTAAATTGTTTTAAGGAAATAAAGAAAGAAAGCGTAAATGTCAGCGAATTGAAAACGTGTAGGTGCACTGTATGTTTGTTATATCCACCGTACAACAAATCTTTTTCATAAAAGTCACTGATTTTTTATTTCAATTGCTAATTGCATGGTTTGGAATCAATTTTGGAAACTTAAGAATTAAAAATTTTAAACCTTTTTTTTGCTAATCATAGGTAAAATCGATCGATTTGTCTTGTCTTTGCAACTGATTTTTGGGTGATTAGATATATATTTTAAAAAGGTTGGCAAAGTGAAATTTTCGTTTTCTTAAAATCGTGTTCATTACCTCTATTTTGTCCGTAGTGCGATTAAAAATAAAGGAAAGGAAGCATTTATGCACCTAGTGAGAGAGCATCCTTTTTCTTTCAAGCTTCTACACTGTTGAGAGCTCGGTCAACTAATGGACAGATGGATAAATGCAAATTGGCTAAATTGACTGACAATCTTCTGCTTATCAAAGCATTTTGAAAACTCGATTTTCTAAATGCGACTATAAGGGCAACATCCATTAACTTCTATCACCCTACGAACAGCATGAGGAAAAATTTCAGCTTTCTTTTCACATGTTATTGTCCCGAACGTACTTAAAGGCCTCACACACATTTATATGTGACGTATGTCCCTTAACGTCTGACATACTTTTCTTATTAACAAACTGTATGAACGATTTAATATAACACTACTGTCCGACAATGTTTACAGTTAGTTAAAATCATCGCTTATGAGTTATTACAATCTATGTGAACTATGCGTTTAATTCCGTCATAAATAATTTATGTCCAGCACGTGAATAGCTTATAGTTTTTTAATTTGTCATCTGCTAATGACCAGTCGTGAGATTAATTTAAGTTGATAGTAAAAAGTATAGAACTTAAAAAAAAAAAACCATTCCACTGGATTTTTCCCCTCACAAAAGTTTCTCTCGATTTTTTGATTTTTCTAACTTGTGATTCATGCTGGCGGATCGAAATTGTCGTACGTGGGACGGGAAAACATCAAATTTATTCATGTCTTAAAAAAGTTTCCCTCGAGATGTTTGCGTGAATTCAGCGAACCATAGTAACGAGAATAGTTATTAATTACTAACTAGTTTGAGTATCAATTTCAATTTACAGTTTAGTATACGCTACTACGAAGCATTCAGTTTGTCATTCCACTTAGCTACTTATGGAGACTATAGTGCCTGATACTTACTATAGAGGAACATATATTCAAAGAGATTTTTATAATTATACTTCATATTTGATATTTTTATACCCACCACTGTAAGATGGGGGTGCACTCATTTCGTTTTTGCCCATATTGCATGTAACACCCAAAAGGAAATTTCACAGGCCCTATAAAGTATATATATTCTTGATCAGCGTGAAATTCTGAGTTGATCTAGCTATGTCTGTCCGTCTGTGTGGTGTCTCCTGGTCGCAAAAATGAAGATAGCGATTTCAAATTTAGTAGAAACATCGGAAGTTTCGGCACATACGTTAATATTGAAAATGGGCCATATCGGTCGGATTGGAAGCGCGCAGTGGAGCGTAAACAACTCGTTTTTTTTTAACAAGAAATTTGTAAATTTTTACCCGTTATTCGGAAATTATTAAAGTTGAAGGCTGAAATTTCCCACATGTACTTTACGAAGCACTCTACTGCTAAGTGCAAAAATCGAAAACATCCGCCACGCCCACACAAAGTTACAAGTGATTAAATTTGGTTTTTTCACCTCTTTGAGGTTTTACGCTTATTTATCTATCATAGGGCAGATCAGTCTGAATGTTCAAAGGTATTTTGTACACTCCTTAAATGAAGATATATTATCTGTCGAAAAATGGGTTAATTTTAAAATGAATATCGTAGACACCGCGATTACTTTTTTCTTAATAATAGCAGCGATATGAGTGCAAATAAAAGAACTTTGAGAGGAGAATGCGAAAAATATAGTGGTGGGTATGCGAGATTCGGCTTCCGCCGAATATAACTTTCTTAGTTGTTTTATTGTGTAATAAGGCTTATATAAAATATTTTGTTGTTAAAAAAAAGTTAAGACAATTTATTTATTTATTTGTTGATAAACACAAAATTCTGTTACAATACAGATTCAATTAAGTGAAGCAAACTTAAATTTGTAGTCTGCCCATGATCGTGAATTATTAATTAAATAACATAAAAATGAAGTGGACCAAGCCTGGACCACATGCTTCTAGTTTTTGGGCCCCACTCCATATAAGACTTTTCATGAATAGTTAGCTCTTCAGAAAAAGATTTAATTTGTAAAATTTTATGATGAAAATTGATCCATAATAGTAAAGTAATCAAAAAATGAACAGTAGAGAATTTGGATCACATAGGCCTAGTTTTTAGATCCCACCATATATAAGGGTTCTCATGAAAAGCAAGCCTTTTTATGTAGAGAATTTCTAGTTTACTTGGACGGAAACTGAAAAGTAATAAAGTTTTTGGAAGTAAATTAAGTTTGCTAAGTTTGGATCGGGCCATTTGATATTTTTTGTCTTCCTCCAATAACGAAACCGACTTACCGAAGGGGCAGATCATAAATCTTTGGCAGTTCTGTACCCTATCCTAGCCGTGGTCTTCTTCGGGCCATGATTTCTAATGGGAGCCTTCGAGAGAGAAGGGCCCAGGACTTACGACCTGCCAGTTCGGTAAGTACGTTTCGACCATCCGTTTGTTACTATAAGGATAAAAGTTGTGTATTCGTTTAGCTGTAACCCCTATAAATGTGGTGTGTCCGTGAGACAAAAATTTAAAGCCCCATATCATCCGAACTAGCTAGCTCGGCAGTGCGTCCGTCTCTACAATCTCCGATCCTCTTCAAGTGGCACTTAAAAGTAATAAAAGTAATAAAGGCAGTAGTTCGATAATTAGATAGACAGGGAGGATGTACAGACACTAACGTGGCGTCCAACATAACTTTCATGAAAAGTATGCCTTTACATGAGCATGATGTGTAACTTTTGCTGTATTATTATCAAAACTAGTGAATAACTGTAATACGTCAAGTGACGTATTAAGCGAAGAGGTGTATAGGACCTTTTATGCTAGGCCATGTCCCATCGTAATGCTTTCACTTGTTCTGTTTAATCTAAAAAGTGTAAAAAGAAGACTTCTGAACACATTTCAGGTCGACCTATTCAATTCTGGTTTACATTTTCTTCGCATGACTGAACCACTTTCAGTATCCAGCTTTCGATAATCCGAGAAGGATAAAAGTGAAGAACTCGTAATCAAATTTGATATTGACTCTTGAGAACCTCGACGAATCAGCGCGATCTTCAGTAAAATACAGAAATTCTTCTTCGATTCTTCTGTGCCGACAAGACCGAGCAAGAGGCAGCTCAGATACTAAGCTAAAGTTAATTTTAAACTTAATTCGTTTCGTTTGCTATGGCATTCCTTGATCCTTAAAGGTGTAAAAAAGTGTAAAAGTTTTAAAGTGTAAATAAATTTGTAAATCTTGAAGCCGGATGGAAAAGAGAAATCTTCTTCAGCTGCTTGTCAGTACATCCATCAAGCGGTAATCTACGTTCGTTTGGTTATCCTAAAATTAAGCCTTTTCTTGAGTCTAGGTTTCCTTAGCATATTTTTTATTAACAAAATGGAGTGCCTTTTGCCAAGCTTGGAGATTTGCGTTCGGTTTCTTATATTTCGACCTGTTAGGAGAATTTTGATGACGTCATGTGATATAGTAGCCAAGGTCAATGAAATACACATTGCTGCTGTGCGCAAGAGCTTTGCCGATTAACTTTGTCTAGCGATTAAACGCTCTACTCAAAGACTGATCACTTACTGCAGTAAGGCATTAAAAGAATTGGATTTCTTTGATAAGCGACTTCAGCAAGGCGCTACGCATTATACGCGTTATATGTCTGGAGCATTTAATCTTCTAGGAAGAGTTTTCATTGAGAGGTGTTCTTAACAAAAAAGTGCACATTTTTATGCATAAACAACATTTAATGACTCTATCATACCAACAGCACCAAAAGCAACCACTAGGCAGCGAACTTATTTCTTTGACCTAGAAACCGAGAAAAAGCAAGTATTAGATAACAACTAAATATTCCGCTACTGACGATGATCATGCCCAGGGTTGAGTTCACTTATTTATAAGAATGGAAAATTTTCAATTAATCGATATAGACTTTCATTAACTTTGTAGATCTGACTCAGCAGAGTAATAAAACTAAAAACCATTATAGACACAAACCCAAATTCATAGGAAAAAATTATTAAAAATCTCCTACTTATTAGCTCCTACTCTTATTGTTAACTTGTAACAAAATTTATGTTCACACGGAGGGGATTTTTCGAGAGGGAAATATATTTTTAATTTAAAGTAAAGTAAATCAGTAAAGTCATTATTTATAGATGTGCGTTTAAATAATATCGAAAATCATAGGGATTTGTTACACAATCTGCTTACCTGTACTTATACACACTAGCATGCATTCATTAGTGCTTGTAATACTACATACAGCCCGATAAATGAGTCATGATTTCAACGTTGAACTTGTTTCAATATTAAAAAACCAATGAAGAGGCCAGCATAGTAGCCAGCATGCTTTCATAAATACATAAAACAATAATGACTCGGCTTATTTAATATTCATGCACAACGATGTTCAAGAATTCATTGATGGGATTCAAAAGTTAACATTTTATGTCTACATGCACACACATTCGATATTACGCAAACATTTTTATCTTTTTGCACATCCAGTGACGTATTCATATTAAAAGTATGCAGGGTTCTCGAAGAAAAAGAAAAAAAGAGAAACGGAATAAAAGCGAGAAAAAGTTAATTTTCGGTTTAAATCGATTCCTGTGAAGTACATCATCCGCTTGTTATGTTCACCAGCCAAAAATATCGATGTGCGAATTTCGTCCTTGCGTTTGTAACACAACGACAGAGAGATACATATATTAAAGACTCATCAATGTGCGTGCTCGTGGTTGGAAAGCTTAACTTAGATAATGCATTGATCAACAATTTTCGAAACTCAGCAACAAGAACGTTTTTTTTTTTTTTTTTGCAGAATTCAACTTATTTAGGAATGTGGTCTTCTTTTCTAGTCTAATGCTTCTCGAATATTTCTATGTCGTTTTCAGAAAACGATATGCCAAAATTCTAAAAGTGTCCTTTACTTACTTCATTATTTCATACGAATATTTTTGACTGGAGCTTTTTACAATTTACTAAGAGATAATAGTCGTCGCGGTTCAAGTCGGCAGAATACGTAGGGTATGACAGAAATTTGATTTAATTCACACAGTCGTCCTTTTTATTGCTGTCAAACAGTTTCGAACAGAACTCCGAGCTGGTAAGTAAAACGGGTGACCATTTGGAAACAAAGTTTTTTCATGTCTATAGGGAATTACTTAACTAATATGCTCTCAAAAACAGATGCGAGCTTAGCTCTTAGCTTAGCTTAGATGCTTAAGCTCAGTTCCGCACCTCAGAGAGATATTGCTTTTTTCACATTTAATGCTCCGGTGATCCTATGCGAACGCATTATGTGGGCAAAATTTTGCCTCATGGCATTTTTATTAAACAATTTTTAGGCCGTCAAAGGAATATCGCTCCGGTGATATTGGAGCACTAATGGATAGCTGACCTTTGCTGGAAATACTGTATCAAAATATCCGTGGTCTGTATACGAAGCTTCGCAATACGTTTGTTAATTCTGATTACCGTGTTGCAGGCTTTACAGAAACCTGGCTTAAGCTGGGGATACTTGATGGGGAGATTTTTTGCTGCGAGTTTGAGATCTTTAGTTGTGGCAGATTGCACAAAACTGGTGGGGGAATGTTAATTGCGATTAATCATTGCATAAACAATCTCATTTATCCTCCTAGTCCTCTGTCGTCTACGACTGTTGGGTTTGTCGGTGTGAAAACGAAACTGCATATCTGTAATGCATATCTGGTGGCCATGGTCTGTAATAAAAAGGTAGGCTATTTAAAAAATGCAGTCGTAATGGTTTGGTGATACTCCAGCGGTAGACGAGATTATAGTGCCCTGAAACTTGCTATTCCCATTTTATTGATGAAACAGGCGCAAAACAGGCTTAAAAATCCTAAGGACTTCTTTAAGTTCGCAAATTCTAAATGAAAAATAGGAGGATTTCCCTGCGCTACGAGTTTGGGAAATTTCGAATCGCCCGGTTCTTCTAGGGTTTATAAAAATATGGTCTAAAGAGTTCAATGACCCATACTTTACGAAGTACTTCTATACTTCTTTAGTTAGACCAACTCTTGAATACTCGTGGAACGGTTGGTTCCCTAGTTATAGATGCAATGTTCACATCTTGGAGTCTGTTCTACGGGACATCTTGATGTTTGCTTTGCAAGATTTGGAATGGGGTCCTTAGGTACCTCTTCCACCGTACATTAATAGATTGAAGCTCATTGACTTGGCTACCCTTGAAAAATAGGCGCGAAATATTGGGTGTAGCCTTCGTTTTTAAGCTAATAAAAGGAGATATTTTTTCGCCGGCTTTATTACAACTTATTAATACGAACCAATTATGAGTTTTTGAATCCGTGTCGGATAATGCGTAAAATGTTCAATGATCATTATCACTTAGTTGATCTGCCCGTTTTGTCCGCTAATAAGGTTAAAAGCATTATATTGCATAACTAATTGCTAAGTATTTTCGAGTCTTGTACAAATAGAGGTAAATTGAGTCAAAATATTCCTTTGTATTTGATTTTTTTTCTCATATATGGTTACTATCACTAATGTATAAACAAGCACATATCCGTTCATCAACATATTGTAATAAGTTTCTTTAATAAAACATTTGGAAAGGTCCCTTATGCATCCTTCCACTACGTGACTTAAGTGTTGTGCAACATTTTCCTACTCTGCTCGGCTTCAGACCGCCAAGTCAATCTGCTTCTTGTAATGCCAATCAGATCGGCAGGAAGCAGTCCCTACCTATTACTATAGGCGGATTGAACGCCTTAAAATATAGCGAGTAAAACGCTAGTTTCGAATTGTGATTAGCAATTGTCTTTATTAAATTTTATGAGCTGTATTTATACTTAAATTTACAGGTGAAATAATGCTAACCTAAACACTAATTAATTGGGGCGCCTGGCGTCGTATTGCATTTCGTAATACTCAGCCAGTTGAAGTGCGACACTATTTTTTGTTTTTCTCTTTGCTCAAGAATTATGCAAATTCAGCATAATTCTGTCTGCACTTCAAAGTGTATGCATATACCGATATGCGATCACACTACAATATATCCCTGTATCTTAATTTAGGGCTCGGTTGAATCCTAGTGCATATTATATGTTCATCTTTGTTTATTTTTATTTATTTTTCCTTCTCGCTACTACATTTTAAGTTATCTTGAAGCTTACATTCAGCTAATGATCAAATAGTTTGTTGTTTTGTAAGGAGGAGAGTTGTTGTAACACATTTCCAGCCTTTATTGAGTTTTAGCTGCAATTTTGCCTATCAAAAAATGTATTTAATCAACGCTTGCAATCCGGATATTTTCGTTGTACTAAAAATGACGAAACTTTGTTCGGTAAAAGCCGAGTGATTCGGTCGAAATGGTGTAAAATTTTGTAAGACGTCCTTTGAGAACGGGCATATTTTTGAAAAGAGATCCAATCTATGTAGCAGTTCTGCGAATTGTTGACATGTGTGTTTGTTAAAACCTAACAAGTGCTTTCTTCGGTCGAAGAAGGCGGACGTGAGTAGATTCTAAGAGGTCCGCCTAGTTTTGTAGATACGGGCTTACTGTGACTACTAAGTCGGTGTTCACGGGCTTAAACCTTAGTACGGCTTGACCATGCTTGGTCCTAGCTATAGTACTGATTCAAAACGGCTACCTAAGATTCCCTTTGAGGCGTATGATGACGACGCGATGCGTTGATATTATGATTGCCTATTTGTTGTCGGATGGCCAAGCTGCAAAAAAACTCAACCTCACATTTGTACGCCCTCTATATGTTACGGCCCTCTATAGACGAAGTCCGGTTTCATATGTACATGTCTGTTATAAGAATTTTGATTGTGCATGAAGTGGAAATTAATATCTAAAACGTCAGAATGGAATATTCCGGCCCCTTCAAAATTCTTCAAGCTCTCCACGAAAAAGAACCAAATCACTCTACACATTATTAGTACTAATCTACAGTTAAAAATTTGAAAAAAAACGACTTTAAGCACGTTTAGAAGTGGAACTAAAATAGAGTTTCTTTGCCGATTATGAAAATTTACTTCTAATTATTTAAAAAAATTGGCAAAATGCGAAAGGCTGAGCGTGTGGCGCTTTTAGCAACGAATTTCGATCGAAAGAGAACTAAAAGTTAGGTAGGTAGGTAACGCTAGACAACTAGGTAACGAGACTTTCGCTGAAAGCTTGCGATTATTATTATTTCTGAACACATAAAAATAGTTGCTCGAAGCCTAAAGGACAAATACATTTTTTCTTCGGTCAATATTAAGATATTCTAGTTTCGAAGTTTGAAGTTCACCGAAAATATTTGAAATAATTCTTAGAATAAAGTTTTTAATTGCTCGGTCGGGCTATAGATAGGGTGTGCCAAGAGGACACAAAAATACTTGGTCGGAGGAAATCTGAGAAGCAAGGGCTAAGAAATAGATCGGGGAAATTCTTTTTTAACAGATACGAAGTTTCTTTGTCCCCAAAATCACGCACACAAGCAACTTTTCGTTTTCGTGTCTGTTACTTATGCACTTTAGTGGTAGAATAGATATCCATGAAAACGTCTCAACAACATAGCAGATAATGGGATAAAGTATTCGAAACTTGAGAAATTTGGAATATGAATGTCATTGACAGCTATGTTTGAAATAGACAAACCTTCAACATCCCTGAGTCACTTGAGCAAACAACTCCCCAATTCAATTCCACTCCGTTTACACTCGTGGACGAGATCTAAGAGTGTACAATTATTTCTTAGGTGCTCTGTTTTGAAAGATTTTTCGGTAATTTCACTTTAGCGTCCGCTCAATGAACCAACAGAGAAGCCCACTAAATCCATTTCATCCCAAGAGAGATAATTCCTGCAATGAATGGCAAAGAAAGCAAAAAATGCAAAGAAAAAATTGAACACGAACTATAGGCGTGGTTTGTGCTTGCCGCTTTCATACCAGACTGGAGACGACAATTCATATTCGCGTTCCGCTCACAGATAATGCAGATGTACTCTAGTCGAGACACAGCAGCAGTTTAGTGTAAATATCTATGCGACGACGCCACCTTGAAGGTGAAGGCTTTGGGTTGCACGTACGCATGTCGTGTTTGTTTGAATTTAGCTTAGAGTAGATTCACTGAATTTGAAGCGAAACATTTTTGAAGGATTAAGAACGCATTCAAACTTGTTCGACCATTTTGTCCACAGCGAGACTCATTGTATTTTTACCACATCTAGATGTGGGACCACTTTAAAAGCAGGGAATGTCTTAAAAATTTTTTAATTGGTTCCGAACATTGAACAGAACAATGCCGTACCTACAAATGCAACCCAATAGCATACAATAGTATACAATAGTGGTTTATGACTTTTTTGGTTATCAGATGAGCTGATTGAAGTTTGAAATTGAAAGCAATTTATTTTTATAAAAATTCTAATACAACTTCTGCGACTTGTATTTTTTAAATAATTTTCAAAACGTGAAAGCAGGTCATCGTCGTCATCGCAACTATTATGCGAAAAAAATACTTTATAATGCGGTAAAAAAAATTGCAAATATTCCTTGTCTTGCATTGAACCGAAACTTTCAATAATTTTCTTTTTTGTTGTAGTTGTATTCAAAACATATTTATTTTTCTGCTCTTATTAATGGTGTGTGCTACAGTAGCGGACCCGCCGACAACTACTGAGGAAGATGATACTGTTAAGAAGTCCTACACTTGGCATTGGCAATCGCCCTTATCCTACGTAAAAAGACGTAGCTTCTTCCCTGAATATCGAGGCGGTCTTTACGATGAAAAACTTGATTTCAAACCGCAAGAAAACGAAGAAGAAAATAATTACAATAACAATAATAATAATAATCAAGATTTTGACAATATAATGCCCAATTTTAATGTTATCGACTACAATAAACGTAGATCACCATATTATTCTGTATACAATAGCGAATAAAACCATTCTATAAATATTGAAAGTCTGTTAACTTTGAGTTGAAATTTATGTAAATACTGACAGGTTACAAAAGTTTCCCTCTATAGTCGCAGACATGAAAGTTGCATACATTAAGGGTAAGGATCGTAAACGAAGCGGGCTTAAAATCATATCAGAGAATTGTTCTTCATCTTAAGGAGAAAGTGTTGAACCACTTAAAGCTCTTTGTCACCCTTGTCACCCTTGTTTGAGCAAAGAACGCTCAAAATAATTGTAAGCTTTTTACTTGTATTAGTGTACTCTTAATGTATAAGCGAAATTATCAACTTTCTAAGACATCTGTTATGCATTAGTAGCTTTAGTTCGATTTGATCTTACAATCATCCCCGCTTTTCATGAACTTACAAGAGAAGTTAACAAATTATTTCTGTAGGTTTTTGCGCCGCGGAACGCTCCGCAAAGGTAAGGGGACGTGATCTTCATTAATATTGATTCAATTATTAATGACGGTCACCATTTTTCTTCTGCAATATCTGTTCACTCTTTTCACTAATAACTTACTTTGCTCAAAGCAAAAAATTGCCTCATAATTGATGAAAATATTTACATAATCAAAGTATTCAAAGTATTCCAAGCGAGCTAAGACTTATCCTTACTATGCGCATCCTTTTCGATTGTGAAAGGCATTTGTTTACTTTACATTTACTTTATAAGAAATTCAAAATATTCTAAAAGAAGGCGAAAAAAAAATAATTTGTTCTTTGCCCTTTTGATTATTGAAATAAAAGTTTACTTATCCTACTCTCGGTCCCAGAATTTATTCTTTTGTTCTAAATAAATTGTAACAATAATAATAATAATAATATTTAAAATTAAAATTTTTTCATATAATTTATTATACCATTCCATTGTTCGATTATACTTTAAATTTGTGCGGATGCCGGATGTAAGCAACACCCAGAAGGATTTGGGATAGACGCAATTTTTATTATGCCGATAAATTAAGAATCACTTTCTGCTTCGTTCTAAATGTGTCTATCCATCTGTCTGTTTTGTTTTTTTTTTTGCAGGATAATTGACATTACCACTGTTAATACAATGCAGCATTGTTTACACAAACAAAATTTTTTATTGTTATTCGTACGAGATTAACTTTACTGGTCAGCTGAATCAGCGTAGTTGGCCCGCCCCCCCAATTATCGTACACCTGAAATATGATTTGCGTCCTCTTAAACATGTTTTAGTTCAGAGTTTTAAATACACTCTAAACTATTTCCTTAATAAGTTCGAAAATTTGTTAAATCGAAACAAGAATTTGTCCACAATTACTAAAAACTCATAGATAAGCAAGTAGGCGGTAGTCTCTAACTTGCATTATTACCTCTATAAAATGTTGCTGAATTGCACAAAAATCCAGTCTTGAATACATCAAATCCAGTACAAGTTATTTCATGTTTCGAATGAAAGGACTCATGAATATTTTTATATGCTGTTAAATGCAAGCTACGACAACAGCAAAAATGCTATGTTCACCCAAAATATTTGATTCAACCTTAACTAAACGTGTCCTTACATTTTGACCGGTTCCCGTTTCGAAATATCCCAACTCGTTTATGTGTGGCCGTCTACTCTGTTCATTTCTAAAATATTGCAATCGTTTACGTTGCAACTGTATTGCAAATATTGACAGCCTGATAAGTACTCCCGATTTAGGAGGATGTTTAAGCCCAGGAAAACTTTTTGCTACATACGGAAATACTTCGTAAAGATGGGCAGACATACCGGACTTAACTCAGTGCGTTATTAGCATCTCTTCGATTGGCTTCGATTTCGCAAAATATATCACTTTTTATACCCGTCACCGAAAGAGGGGTAAATTCATTTTGTGAAGGCCCCATATATATATGTATATATTCTTGATCGTTATCAAATTCTAAATCGATTTCAGAAGGTCCGTCTGTCCGTCTGTGTAATGTTTGTTGTAGACATTCTCCAGACCGCGAAAATGAAGTTGCCGACTTCAAATTTGGCAGAGAGATTGGAAGTTCTTGAAAATGGGTTAAACCCATCGAAGGACAAGGCCACATCACCATGTAAGCTGAAAGCAACTGAAAAAACTTTAACGAAATAATCACTAAAATAAATAAATAAATAATAATATTTTATTCCAAATCTAACCCCAACCTTGCTAAGGCCCAAACTAAGAACTTTGCGTTCACATTGAGCCTTTTTTACACATCCCGGCGAATTTTCGGTTGTTAATTTAATGAATAATAGAAGAAGAAGAAGAAGAAGAAGAAGAAGAAGAAGAAGAAGAGGGAATTATTCTCAATTCAGAATAATTTTTTTTCATTTACGAGCAGAAATATTTCAGAAGAATCCTTCACAAAAAAAAAAAAAAAATGCTGTGCGAAATAATGAGAATAAATATATTTTTTAAACGGTAATTTTATTCAAGTAGTGAGATAAATGGAAACATTATTTCCCAATGAACTCTTTTACTTTAGTCGATTTTTAATTACTCTCGCTTTATGCTCTATGCTTTCAATGAGCCGAAGCGCCGAAACCACCACAACTGAAGACGACGAAAGCAATCGCATGCTCTATAGAAATACTTACAATAAGATTATAAGAGATCTCAGAGATCATTGGCAATCGCCGATAATGTATTTAAAGAAACGCGGTTATCTGCCAGACTTGAAGACTGTTATGGCACAGAAGCCGAAACGTTATCAACCAAAAATCGATTATACGGATTATTACGATTCAAGTAAACGGGGTCAAGACTCATCTGATGTAACTCAGCTGGACGAACAGTTGTACAAAGATATGATTAATAGGCCGGAAGAATTACAAAATTATAATGATGTAGAAAGGTCGGCAAATGAAGGCTTCTTTTCGAATATGAAAAATAAATTAATTGGTTTCTTTGCATCCAAGAAAACTGAAGACCCTTTAGAGCAAGACGATATTAGCCTAACCCAAGATAAGATCGATGAAGCTAACCTCAAAGATAAAGATAGCGAAGAAAAGGGCAGAGACGAAAACGATGGGACAAAATCTGAACTTAAAAGTAAAGAGGTGGTAAAGAATTTCATCAGCGACGAAGATCTATCGCTTGACAGTGCGGAAGATAAATTTTCCACAGTTATTGACACTAGTGGTACGAGTATGCTCTTAAACACTTAATACCAAAAAGCACTAATACGCGAAACAGAAAACAAAACTTAAACATTAATTATAATGCGTTTACTGCACAGTCAACGCACACACACCAACACAAAGTTATCTTTCATACACGTAATAACATTCCCAAGGATTCTTGATTAAATTGCTATAAATTTAAATAAATAAAAATATTTACCGCTATGATGGATTAATGCTGACTGCATTTCTATTAATATGATCGATTCTCTTGCTATCACTTCTGAAAAGATGGGATGAAACTATGAATGATCTTCTTCCTAATACGAAAGATGACGAATAATATATGCAAAGGCATCGATGCTTGCACGCGTTATGTTTATACTTAGCCGGTCAATGTTTAGATAATTAAAACTATTGTTTAGATTTCTACGTACACACCGTGGGGGCGGAATTGATAAATAGAAACGCAAGCGTGGAAGATTTACTGCATGTTTTTTTTGGTGCGGCCTGCCTATATGTTGTTGTTATACACCTTGACGTAGTAACTCACATCTATGTAAGCGTTTTGTTTGTTTTTATACGAATTCCTGCAAAACTCGGACGCAATCTCTTATAAAGTATTAGTTAATATAACTAAAAATAACTGATAGTTATCAAGTTAAAAATATAATGATTCAGAATAAGATCGTTTTGTTGTCAACATAAGCATAAATTTTGAAGGAAACAATTTTTGTGGATTTCCATGGAAATTCCCCATATCAAGCATTATCGGCACTCCTTGCCTCAACAGAAGCATAACTAAAATAGTTTTCAGTCTACTTGCGGCGGGTTTTCTTTTTCAAATGTTACGAAGATAATAAACTCAGTTTAGGTTAGGAAGATGCTTTGAACATTGATTCCATCACATTGTTCTTTAACAGGTTTCGAGAGGATATTCCATGTCTTTTTCAAAGCCTCGACGTCGCCAACAACTCATTTGTTTTAAAAGCGAACGCGCGGCCGGGGCAACATTCATCACCAATTATTACGTAATAAAGAAAAAATATATTCGGTCGTAGCCGAATTTTTTATACCCATCACCGTTATCCTAAAAAAGACAAGAGAAACAAGTAAAAGAAAAAAAATTGTAATGCTCTATAATCCGGAGTGGGCGCGGCTGATGCTTTCTATTACCAAAATAAAAGTTTTAGTCGGAGAGGCGTGTGGGCGTTGTAGGCGTGTACTTGGAAAGGTTTAAGTGACTTCCAAAGCAAGTCATCCAATTTTTTATTTCTTTTGAAAAACAAGGGTTTTGTCAGTTTACGTGGTACTGTGGGCGTATCCTTCGACCGATTTGGCCCATTTTCAATACCAATCTGCGTGCAGCAACTTCCAATATTTCTGCAAATTTGAAGGCGATAACTTCATTTTTGCGGTCAACAGTATGTCACTCATAACAGACAGTAGGCAGTCGGACAGACGGTAATGCTTACGTTTTGACAAAATGAATATACCCCTCAGTCTTCGATGATGGGTGTAAAAAAATCAGTCATTCCCAGCAAATTGCTTTTCATGAAAGTCTTCAGTTTGCTAGACGATTATTAACAATATTTGGACTCATCGTTAAGAATGATTTTGTGTTGAAAATTGGCAACTCCTTCTACACGGTTTGCGGTGAAAGTTTCCGAAATCAATTCTTAAGTCAATCCGAAAAAAAATTTGATTAATCAGCAAAAAAAATAACTCCACTTAACATCAACCGAGAAGTAAATCAAAAGTCGTTATAATTGAACTTCATTGCTCAGCACTTGCCTGCAGGAGTTCGTATAGACACTTTAGGGATTTTGTTTCGAGGAGATTATAACCAAATCTTTGAAATATCATTTTATTGTTCTATTATTTTATAATTTATAACTTTTCACATAAGTTTTAATAAGTTTACTTTAATTGGATTTAATTAATTTTTTAAGCTTTCAGATAAGAGCTAACTGTAACATGAAATTCCCTTTTTTTCTTCTTCTTTAATCTCTTTGTTAAATTCATTATTGAGTTTTTAAAAATTCTGCCTAAAAGCTTTACGTAAACATTAAAGCATTTATTGATTGCTGACGCTATTGATGTTTAAGGGTCCCTTACGTGGAGATTTCTTAGGTGATCGTATGGCGCTTACAACATTTGATTCATTTTCCGGGGACGGTGAGGAACCAGCTGCTGAACTGCGTCGTGACGAAGACGATCTAACATTTGTGTCCAAGTGACGAAAACTGAAAATGAAAAAGAAGAAAGAAGCTCATCAACCCTCTGGCTTAGGAGGACTAATCAAAAATATATTTCCCTTAAGGCATATTTTTCATTATTATCGGCGAATGGGGTTTTTTTTAACGGTGCTTTTAATATTAAATAGGGACAAATAAATGCGCTATAGAGAGGCAAGGCCTACCGATAAATACCCTACACCACTTAAGTTCGTTGTCCACGTAACGACTTTTGAAAATATGGGAATTCGCTGAAAAAGTGTTCCGACCCTGATTCCTGGGCCATGTCGTTGTAACAAATGTCATTAAAATATCCCGATATTACGAATTGTAGGTTGAACATAGGAGTAGACAGAAGACGGACAGGCGAACAGACAAGCTTAGATCGATTCAGCAACTATTCTGGATGATTCTCAACTCCTTCTCGGTGCATATAAACTTAGTGCACTCTTGTGCTACTGACTGGCATAAAGTATAAAAGTAGAAATGCATAAGAATAAAGTATAAAAATAAAGGTTAAAGGACACCCTTGATAAGTGAAGAAGAAAGTTCTTATACCCTACACCAATTGTGGTCCATGGTATATTAAGTTAGTGTGGACGACATACTACCCAGCAGATAGACCCAGCTTTTATTTAGAAAGTTTTAAGCCTTTCTGTCCGTCTGATATCTATTCATGTATTTTTGTGTTTAAGCTGCAGATAGCAACTTTTGATATATTTTGATGAAATTTTGTACACAGACGTACCTTGGGCCAAGAAATCAAAGAAATCAATTTTACCGAATTTCGGACAACGTAGGTCTGTCATGAAACGTAAACCCTTATATACCAAAAAAGCCCTTTATTTTTGTTTTTGATGACAACGTGTTTATGATAGTAATTAAACAAAAAAATTAAGTGGACCTAATTAGAACCACATGGGCCCCACTTCATATAAGATATCCCGTGAGTAATAAGTCCTTCGGATATTTTTAATATTTTATGATGAAAATTAATTCATAGTAGCGTTTCAGCAAAAAAATTAAGAGGAGTGAATTTGGATCGTATAGATCTATTTTTTTTGGAAACCATACGAAACCGCAAACTCTTATATGGAGAAAAAGTTTAACCATTCAGTATGCGAGCTTTCATGACAATTATGGCTTTGCATGAACTTAATGTGTACTTTTTGCAGCGATTAACTGTACTAGCCGAAGTGGTGTAGGGTATCTAATAGCCATCATTGCTCGACTATAACGTTCTTACTTATTTTTTATATACATCGGAAATGTTAAGGTAACAGTGGAGGCCGTTTTCACAGTAGACTGCCTAATAAATTTTCGGATTACGGTTTTTGTCGTCGTCTGCAAGCAAAAAAATGAAATTTTCATGTCCTTTCAGTTGTTTTCGATTTCAAGGGAGAATTTCTTCCAGAGTCCAATTTCTTAGAAAGTTTGCAGCTTTTGGGATGTGTAATGAATAAATTTGGATTTTGCCCACAAGTTTGCTTAAGTTTTAGTTAACTGTTAACTGGTTGGTATAGCACTTAAAAAAACATTTAGTGTCTTGGAGCTGCGCACACTGAATCCACTGAATCCATCGCAAAGGTAAATGCATGGAAACTGCTCTTTTTTATTTATTGCGAAAAGGGAAATGCTACTAGACTGAGTGATATCATGTCGCCCTCTGTAGTTCTATATAGCTCTGGCAATTTTCGATTAACGGAATTGAGATTAACACATACAACAACTCATTAATGAAAATAAATTGAAATTAACGGAACAATAAAATGGTTTGAAAGCCGCCCTTTTATACTTTACACCAAATTTATTTTACGCTTTCACTATGTGAATATTGTACGCCTTTCATGCAAGTTGATAGTAAAAATGGCTGAAATCGTCCAAGAAACATGCATGCAGTGCAACATTAATTGAGAGTACCTCTGATTTCTTGTGGGTTCATTCGTAATCGCTCATCAATTGCAATAAACAAACGATAAATATTTCTATTCTTTCATATTCTACAAAAAAGGTCAAAAGTGTATGCCATGCCCACCATTATAAACTATTGAAATTTAGTTCGTTTAACCCTTTTTCAGAAAAAAGTTGATGTGTATAAAAGAGTCGGTCACAGCCGAATATAAATTTGTTACCTCTTACTTTATTTTAAAGTAGAGCGTAACCACATGTTTACCCATCCACACCATATAACACTTAAGGTGTTGCTTTAAAAAACAACAACAACAACAATAAATAAATATTGCTTTGCTTTTCAGTCTGCTAGCTCAACTCAATAATTGAGTGATTGAGAATTTGAAATAGGCAGACGAAAGGCAGACGTCATGAGAACCTCCAGCTAATAAACAACATATGTATGCGACTAGTTTAGTGTGTTGGTGTAGGTGAGAGGAGTTACTTAATTAATGTGCAATTTACCGCAATGAAACGTTACTCTTCTGCCCGCTATCCTCGTTATTGCTATTGAAGAGAAATGCCAATGGCCACGATATCCATGAATGATGATCAACGGAACTCTGAGTGCGTATTTCCGGATTGCCGGCACCACCGCGGCTAACAACAGGCGAGGCGATTTCCAATGATAGTTTCGGTGTGCCCGCTTTATTTATAGCAGGGTTATAAATTTTCGGGTCACTAACCATGCGTACGAAGAACGAACGTTTTTGTGCCAAAGTGTTTTCTTTCTTTTTATTGATAATCTCAGTGAGCTCATCGTGTTGCTCCTTCTCGAGTAATTCATTAGCAAAATCTACAATAATATCCCAAGCGTAATCGATATCATCTTCGGTCGCGTGTTGAGCAACCGCACAAAAACGTATTATGTAACGTTCGCCAACGCAAGCAGGTACCATATGAAGTTTTCCCGATTCGTTAATAGCGCTCAGTAGCTTTTCGTTCAGTTTGTCATTGCCCTTTAGACGAAAGCATACCAAGCCGAGCTGTAGAAAAAAAAAACAAAACGTACTTGTATAGTTTAAGCCGAAGGAAAAGGAGAAACTAAAACGATGAGTTGTGAAAAACTTAGCTTAGTTAGCTTAGTTAGCGTTACTGTTTTCTTCACCTAAAATTATGTTCCAATTGTTTAGTACACAAGTCATAAAAGTAAATACCACCAAATTATGACAAATTTTTAGCTTGTTAGTCTAAATTGACCTATGCTCTGATCTTGGCTACCTTGGCATCGCTAACTGTTCTAATTAGATTGCGAATGGCTATGCTAAGCTTCAGCATTTTGTGAAGTGAACGAATGATTAACGTTTTCATATAATTTAATAAAAATACTAATATCCTGATAGATTGGCCGTACGACTCTAGAAAGAAATCATGGTGATATACAAAATCAAATTATACAATAAAGTTTTCTTCTCTTACGTGCTCTTCTTATTACTCGATCTATTAGATTTGAGAAGGATTCATAATGTCTTCATATTGTCATCACTGAAGGATGGGGAGTATATTCTTTCGGCATAACGTTTGCAATGCCTAGAAGGAAGCTTTAAAAACCTTACATTTTTGAATCGACTTAAGCATGTCCTTCTGTCCGACTGCGTAATGTCTCTTGTAAACATACTCTTGGTCGCAAAACTGAAGCTGTCGACTTCAAATTTGCAGAAATATTGGACACGCCCACAATGCCATCTAAACTGAGAACATCTCTGCTTTTCAAAAGGAATAAAATATTGGCTTTTTGCTCATTATCATCGTAACCTGTAACACATAAATGTAAAAAATTTCAATGCATATTCTATGGGCTGATGCTGCTGTGCTCTAATACCTTTAAAATATTGACAAAATTGACTACGCCTACCGAATACTATAGTATATCTTTTTCAATACCTTTATATCGCGCAGAAACATGCTTTACAATCTCCACATAAAGTATATAAATTCTTAGCCAGCTTCAAATTTGGAATGCACCTAATCATGCCCGTCTGTCGATTTGTCTCTCTGCTTAGCTGTGTAGTGTCTGTGGCAAACATTCTCCCATTAACGAAAATGAACATATCGCGTACAAGCTTGCAAAAGAATTTGCAAACGACCTAAACTTTTCAAGGACAGGCCTACAACGCACACACGCCTAACATAGACTTTTATTTTGAAAATATGTAAGGCCAGCCGCTCCACTTCATATTTAGCACTTTCACCTGTTTTGTCTTTTTTAGAGTAACGGTAACGTGTACAGCAGATTCGATGACCACCGAATATGAATAACTCATAATCAAGAAAGATCAACACCATCGAATCATCAACAATTCAATAATAATCGTTAGGTCACCTGCATCACCAATTTTCTCTGATAATCATCTTTACTGCTGTCGTCAACCATAAATCCTAAGGAGTATCCCATGATCGCAAACTCAACTTTGGCCCCCACATTAACAATGCCTCTGCTAAAGCTGGTCGTACCCTCCGAAAACTGTACAATCTAAATGTATATCTGCCATTGCGCTCTCCCTCCTCGTGACTAATGTTAAGTATTGCATCAAAGACCTTTCTGGGTGCCTAAGGCATATCGTAGATACGGTTCACAGTATTGTTAGCCGTATAACATGTTTTGTTTACAGCGCCAAACTTTGAGACCATATTGCCATCCTCGTTCATGCTTTCTTAAAATTCTTCTTTCTCGATTATTTGAAATTCGAATTGTCCGTTTACCTCTACAAAATCATTCAGTCGCGATTCCCACGCCTTTTCATAGAAGAATTGCAAATCCTTAGATCGAATGGGAACATTTTCATATTAATGCCACGGTTTTCTACCTCATCGGCCGAACGATCTTTTACCATTCGTGTCACTAAGTATTGGAGTGCTTTACCACCGAGTCTGAAATCCTTCGATAATTCTTTGAATACGCTTAGAGGAAAGCTGACCGCACTACAAAACTCATAATGTATTATTTTGTTGCTTTTGTTGTTTACCGAGCATTATGATTTCATTAGCAGCCTTCTAGCTGACTTGTATGCACTCACTTATCTTATAGTTTCTTTTCGCACATGAAATGTATGTATGTAACTAGGTAATAAGCCTGTGGCATTATAGTTGGTACTCATATTAAAAGCTCATCAAGTTACTGAATATCGGTCGTATCGTTACTAGGTCTAATCCATTCTCTTTTAATATATCACAGAAAAAAAAAAAAAAAAAAAGATTAAAGTCGTCAGTATGCGATGATTATTAAAACGTAAAGCCCACTTTTCATTTAGTTGCTTTTATTAGAAGTGTGCTCTCTGGTGCTCAATGAAAGAGTGAACGCTCAGATGCCACACTCCGAGGACCTTGTATTACGAATATGAGGTTTTGCTGTCCGCTGCACTTACTGCTATTGAATTTGAATTGTATTGCTTAGTACCCTGAAAGTTGAACTGAACAGAAGAAGTCTAACATACTTATAACAATTTGTGTGTTGTTGTTGTCTGTGTTATGTTCCTTGTATATCAATTATTTTTACAGCAGATCATTAATAGTCGCTGTGTCTTTTTCAATTACTAACCCTTTCCCTCCCTTTGTTCCCCTATTTAATTGCTTAAGATTTACTCTTTACACTTGTTTTTCAAATGTAAGCCATATTCTCGAACAAAAGATTGCGAACAGAGAATTGCGTTCAGTCTGTTAGGAGAGAAGCTTGATGCATATTGGAATAGCAGTACGAAGGCTGTATTAGTAATAAATTACCTTGACTTGATTACAAATCTCGAAACGTTTATCTTTCATAACGTGCTGTTCGAAACGTTTAGCCAAATCGATATGATGCCTGATGTACTTTTGAAGACCGGAAATTCCATAAGAACGCAAAACAAACCTGTAAATATTTTTGCTTCAATCAAGAAAATATATATAAAATATTAAATAAAATATAATGACCATAATTTTAAAGAACGAAATCGCCGACTCAGAGGAACACCCCAATGGCGGTAGTCGATAGCAGCATCGGAGTAACCGTGTTTTAGGTACAATGGATTGACAACCAAAGCTGAAGTCAAGCGTATACGATCACGTACCCATAATGTTGAGCAATCGAAGTTAGTAAGCAACCATTTATTGGGATTAGTGTTAAATGAATCGGCGTATTCTATACCCTAAGCAATGGAAATCATTGTCATACACATGTAAAGTAATAAATAATAGAATAATTATTCACGTTATTACCTTAAGCAAGGGTTTCAATTCTGGACATATAAATGAATTACCAGCATAGGCGGCGTCAACGTGTAACCAAACGCCGGGAAATTTTTGTAATTCTTGACCGATTTCTAGTAAATTATCGAAAGCACACGAGCCAGTAGTGCCCAACGTAGTTGACACAAAAAATGGTACTAAACCCTGCAACTCGTCCTCTTCCATAGCCTGTTTAAAAGTTTCAATATTTAGTTACAAGGAATATTTTCCAGTACATATCCAAAAAGTGAACGTTGAAAGTACCTCGTATAAGGCTTGGCCTCTTAGACTGGCATTTTCATCGGGTTCCAATATACGCAATTTCACAAAGCATATCATAGCTGCTTTTTCCACACAACTATGTGCCTCTTTGGAACAGTACGCCATAAGTTTTGATAACAAGTGACACTCCTCCACAAAAGGATGCTGAGATTTAAGACGCTTTACAGCCTGAGCTCGGGCCGCTAGCATAGTAACTAAAATACATTCCGAGGCCGACGTCTGCCAATAACATTTTCAAACACATTAATAGTAATAAATTTCAAGAACATTTACTTATACTGACCTGGATAACTCCACCACCAGTGCTGCCATTTTTCAAGGCTAAAAAATGATCAGGTAATCCTATAGCTTTACCTAGTATAGTGAATAAATTTTGATAGGTTTTTTTAATAAATTTTTCAAACATTATTCAGTCACTTGCCCAACCAATCCAACACGATTGTCTCTAATTCAGTGCAGGCTGGACTAGCAGCCCATGAGAAACCTATACATCCTATACCATCACCAAGCATATCCCCGAGTATAGAAGGAAATGAATTGCCTGCCGGAAAGTAAGCATGAAACCGTGGATGCTGCCAATGCGTTACGCCTGGCATTATCTTATCCTCTACATCAGCCATAATTGTATCCCAACTTTCGGGTTGCTGAGGAGCTTCAGCTGTAACCGTAAAACCGTATTTCTATAAAACTTCGCACACTTTTTCTCTATAAGCCACTTCACGTACCGGGCAGTAAATGCCTTAGATAACCAGGCTCCACACTCGGTATAACTCTTCGCTGGTCAAGGGTTTCTAAGTACTGACAGATATATTCGACCATTTCGGTTCCACGTTTACGAAATTCATGGCTATCCATCGCTTTGGATGTGAAAATAAAATCTAGGAAAATGGAGTCAATTGTGTGTAAAATGATGAACTCAAGAAAGTGTTGCTCGTCTTTGAATGAATTATTCAGGCCCCCTACGCACCTGTAAACGTACTTACAAAGGCATAACAAAGAATTTTAATCCTAACTTGCGGACGTGCGTTGAGAATATATATACTAAGGTGTAGCTTTTTTTTTATGTCTGACAACCACAAGGCGTCCAATCGCGAATGAACTGAGTAGTGAATCCGCAAGTGAACTGGGGGACATTGGTTCAGCAGTTTAGAATTTAATCTCGTGTACATGTACATAATAAGTTCCCTAGTGGATGTTTCTACGTGTTACGAAAGTAAGAACAATTTTCTATCCTTGACGAGGGGGGTCCACGTTTGATCTCGGTTTTAATTACACTAAAATAGACGTTTATAGGTTCCTGATCTGATTCCTGTTCGTGGTTGTAAATGAATACTTGTAGCGAACGTTGAATATTTATAACGAAAATAAAAGTTGCAGTTTATTACTAAAACACACACAAAATAATATTGGCCTTTACTTGGAGGCCCCAAATTCGGAAATAAAAATTTCAAATTCTTTTAATAACAAAATTTGAACCATAGTCTTACGTTCTCGATTTGCGGATAGATGAATGGCATATGGTTTTATTCGCCAATGTTCATAACGTTAGGACATCAAAGAGATTAATTGTGAACCTGTCAGAAAGTCATAATCGCTTTAATGCGAATTTGTAGAACCCATTCCCTTAAGTCATCATTACCTTAGGTTTGCCAAAAATGTTTTGTTACGCGTGAGTTGATGTGGGCCGCTTGCGGGCTTGCCTCTTAGCTGGCCCTAGATATTGTACGTATCGTGTTTTCTACGGGTTATAAGTTACACTTTTTCTTTTCTAAATCTTCCGACGATACGAAGACAAAGGGATGATCATACGGAAATTGCTTAGAGTGAATCGGCATTTTACGCTTATCAGGGGTAAAACACACCCATTGATGGGTTTTCTGCGCATTAAAAATTGTAATTCCATCGGCGAAGGGTATACAAGCTCAGTCTTTCATTTTTTACTTCGTCTAAAGTATGCCCAATGGGTGCGGTTGGTTCTCCAGGCATTTTTTCGCCCACAGAAACTATGTTTTCGTATGCGGAAACTAGCGAAATGTTTTTTCTTTTTTTTCCAAACTATGCTAACAAATGACTCACTCCCTTGAAGGCGCTTTACCGACCAAACTAAGTATATACGAAATTTTTGAAAAATATCTTTTAGAAAACACATATCGAAACTAGAAATCATAACGTGTGTGCCTTTGAGAAAAATATTACTGCTTAAAAGATGAAGAGAATTACGATTTAATCCAGTAAGAGGTTCTATTCCCACTTGGCAAGACTCCCCGCTCTATGGGACAGCTTGACTATATCCCTATATCGTGCTAGAGAGGCAAACCAGAAATTTCGAAAAAAAGACAAGATCTGTATATAATTTTCGTCAAAGGTGGACATTAACAAAAAATGGATTAACTCTACAATTATTTGTTGATGAGAAGATGTCTCGATGTTGTAACTGAGGAGTTTCTCTTCTTCATACCTTGCATCACCTTTAAGGAACAAGCTTATCAAAAATATAAAAATTA
The DNA here is from genome assembly GCA_000688735.1 of Glossina austeni. Taxonomy (NCBI): domain Eukaryota; kingdom Metazoa; phylum Arthropoda; class Insecta; order Diptera; family Glossinidae; genus Glossina; species Glossina austeni. Next base: position 407,921 of record KK502599.1, read on the forward strand.
ATAAAAAAAATTACATCTTATAGTGACTAACTAATTGGCGAATAACACCATAGAGTTCATCAACACGAGATTGGGGAATACATGAAGGAATGCTATTAAGGCAACCTGAGGCGACAAACAAAACTATCAATGATCTTAAAACTTGGACTAAACCGTACTCGATACTGATCAACTTAGGAATCGACCGTTATGTTGTATGGAAACTTTGCAATAGAATCTGTAGTAAAATTACCTTGGACGCATCTCACAAGAAAGATTCCAATTAAAAGACATGAATGAAAGAAGTGTTGGGACTTTTCTCTTAGAGTGTGCCAAATTTATAGGAACACATTAAATTTGTAATAGGGAAAGAGCTCCTTTACGCAGTTGTCTGCAATCACTCAGATGGTTGTGCTACTTAAAAGTATGTCTAACAACGGAATGCGCCGCATTGTCTAAAAGTAACATGTGGTTTTGACAAAAATAAATTTTGGATGAATAGGAGTAAGATTCAACAGGTTAGAAGCGCGCCGCCTAAAATACATAGATAAGTCAAGGATGACATATAAGGTCGCGAGTGGTTAATTTTGTCAATAATTAATTTCTATTTAACCATGCGAATGGAAAGTAGGTTGAAACAAAGGAAAAACAAAAAAGGACAAGTAAGAAAGTAATATACGGCGAGGGTCGAATCTCGCATACCCAACACTATGTTTTTTGCCTTCTACTCTCCAAGTTCTTTTATTTGCCACTCATATCGCTGGTATTATCGGTGTCTATGATATTCATTCTAAAATTAACCCATTTTTCAACAGATAATATATCTTCATTTAGGGAGTGTACAAAATATCTTTGAACATTCAGACTGATCTGCCCTATGATAGATAAATAAGCATAAAATCTCAAAAAAGTGAAAAAAAACAAATATAATCACTTGTAACTTTGTGTGGGCGTGGCGGATGTTTTCCATTTCCATTGCATTAAGCAGTAGAGTGCTTCGTAAAGTACATGTGGAAAATTTCTTCTAACTTTTGTAGTTTCCGCGTAGCGAGCAAATATCCAAAAATTTTTGTTACAAAAAAACCGAGTTGCGTTCAGTTTACGTACCACTGCTCGCTTCCGATCCGACCGATTTGGCCCATTTTCAATAGTAACCTGCGTGAAGAAACGTCCAATGTTTCTACTAAATTTGAAATCGCTATCTTCATTTTTGCGACCAGGAGAGTGCCAACAACACACGGACGGACAGACACGGCTAAATCAACTCAGAGTTGCACGCTGATCAAGAACATATATACTTCCTTTTGGATTTTCCATATATTTCACGCTGATCAAGAATGACTATACTTTCTAGGGTCTCTGAAGCTTCCTCTTGGGTGTTGCGTGTACCATGGAAAAAAGCAAAATGAGTACAACCCCATCTTACAGTGGTGGGCATAAAGAGCCACAACGTAGTCAAAGCAGTTATTTAAAAATTCGTCGTCGTATTCATAGACTTTGCAAAGAGAGCGCGTATATTTTAGATATGCGTTCCGTGCGTGAAAATCAGAATATTCAGTGAAGCAATGATCAGCATGAGATTCGTTTAGTCATGTTTGCTTGTGCGCCTGTTTATCGGCAATAATTTCAACAAGACGATCAGGGTAGTAAAAATTAAGATATAAAGTTGAAACTGGTTCTTAGTGTATGTCCATCAACTTCAAAAATGAAATAAATTCGTATATTTCCACACCCGTAAGAAACAGGATCGCATGAGTTCGAATCTGTCGGCCCGGAAATTCCCGCAGTATATTTCCATAGGACCATTTCTGAGCAAGAAAAAGTTTTCTTTACCTTAGATGATAACTTTTATAAAAAATCTAAAAATTTGTGCGAATATTTCCAAACTCCATCTAAAAAAGCGCTGTCGGACGAGTCGGCAGCTCGCTAATCTACTCAGGAACATTCACATAAGGGTTTAATTAGATTGGTGTAAAAAGTTCCCTTCGTAGTGGATTTGATTGCTCTCACTGTCCTATTTCATAAAATTTTGTTAGTGATTCTGCTGAACTCTGTTTTTCAACAAAAAAGAATCAGGTACTTACGTCCTTACGAAGACATTTTCGAAGAAATTTGTTACGAGCCACCCTTGATACGCAAATCTTACATCTTTTCAGTCAACACTTTATATCTTTGCACGATCTTTTTGTTCCCTTTTTTTTTGTTTCTATATGATATCGTGAGGCACACCTTTTTCTAAGCAACAATTCTTTCCAACATTAAAAACATTTCGAATGTTTTTCGAGAACGAATGAAATGAATAGTCGACCCGACACAAAAAAAATCATAGACGGCAGCGTTGATGGTTTCGCCGTCTGATTGGAGAATCTTTACGCATCATCAATGTAAGCTCTATTTTTATGGTGTACCCGATACGTAATACCATTTTCTACAGAATGGTCGTATGTCATAAATTTCGAACTTCTCCGAACTTCGGCGAATCGGGAAACCAACAACAGATGATTCAATGCGTTCAGTCAAAAAGTTGTAATCTGAACACGGAAATGTCGAGCTTCTTTCAAGGAATAAAATGTCATCCCTTGTAAATTTGCCAATATCGTAAAAGAGATCCCCCGAAAATAAAATATGCTATATATAGGGTTCTCGGGAAAATGGAACATAGCAAGTTTGTGATTAATTCAAAATCTATTCTTTCCGGTATTAGCGTCGAAAATAAGTCTCTAGAAGAAATTTTTTAAAGCCCCTCTTTTGTAAATTCTTTGTGGAGTAGGGTATCCTACCTCAAGGCCTATGAAAAATGTCATAGCTGCAATAAGAAAAGGCGATGCAAAGCAAGAGAGCGTCAAGGCTTTTGTTGCATTTTTAAAAGCATTCGAAAAGAGATTTGCAGCTGGAATTGGCGAGTCTGTCATAGATATTTTTAGTTAAACTCCCCGAAATTATCGACCGTCGATTTACAATTTAGGACGCAGTACAAAGATATTTAAAAAAATATGACATAAAGCGCTCTATATCACTCGACTAACTAGCTACATAATAAGGCATATTTCAAAGTTCCCTTCCGGAATACACTAGAACTACAGAAAGTGACAACTTTAATGCATTGTAACAAAATTCAAATTATCTTCAGGCAAATACTTCAATTTTATTTTGAAAAAATCGTTCGATTTTTATTCAAACAAGACCTACATCAATAGTCTAAGCAGAATCAGTCTTTTACTGGATATGAAAATTTCTGGATGTTAGTCGACATTATGTCCAAAAGGAAGGTTCAGAGACTCTACAAAACGTATATATTCTTGATTAGCATGCTATTCTGAATTGATTAAGCGATGTCTGTCCCTCTGTGCGTCTGCATGGTTTGTCTCCTGGTCGCAAAAACGACTATATCGACTTTAAATTTCGTAGAAACGTTGAGCCTTGCGTGTAAGTGGGTATAGTGAACACCACGATCTGGTGGATTAATTTTTTGGATATGAAATGAAAGTACTCGGAGAGTAGAAGGTGGTAGCAATCAAACGCGTTAATTCGTGTGTGGGCGCGGTGGGCGTTGTAATGGATTAGTTAATCTGCTGTAATACCATTGATATGGATGTCACATGCAAGGGCTTGGGCAGTAGAACAAGGCGACAAGGCTAAACTAAGTGTGGTGGGCGTCACGGCGTCGTAGATTAATTTTTCTTAACAATACCTTCTTAATGAAGTAAAAGGTGAAACATAAATTTTATCGCATTCACTTTTTTATGACAATAAATAAAACCATGGGGCGTCAAAAATGTTAATGGATGGCCATGCGAGATTCGGTCCCAGCCGAATATAACTTCCTTGCTTGTTTTTCTTCCAAATTTACATTTTAAACGTTCCTTAAATGTTCTTTTTTGATTAATAAAAAAAAAAAAAGAATAAAGAAAACCGCCTGAAGATTATGTCCACCTGATTAGATCACCGTTGAAGCTCTTGTTGGTAATACATCAGCGAAAAAAATTCTTCTAGTAACTTTTTATGTATTCGGATATTAAAGACTTTGGCCCAATTTAAATGTGTTGCACTTTCACTTCCTATATTTAACTTACAAAATGTGTAGTGATTTTAAATCCAGTGAAAGCTTTTATCTTAGATAACCGTTATTCCTTTATGCAAGGACCGCTTTACCGTTGAATAATAACGAAGAAAATCAACTGATCTCAGTTCTGCGAATTCGCCATAACGTAACCTCGGTATCCTGTAAAGATTGTCTTCACAATAGGGTTTCTGTTATAATCAACTCTCTCCGTTTGTTGGAAAAATTTTATGGGGTTGGCGGGTAAAATAACTCATGACTGCAAATTTGATTGATTTGTCAAACATCTGTCAGACACTTTATAAATTACACAAATTCTTGACTCGGCCTAAGAATCGATCGAAGAGGCAGCCTTGCCCTGCCTCTGTGTCGGCCATTGTCGGCGATTGTAAAAGAATTAAAGTAGAAATCTGATTATTAGCCCCTTTTTAAATTTGGCCATTAAGCGAGTAACTTTTTAAAACTTTTTAAAAATGTCTTGAAAACACTTATGCCACGATATTCCTGAATAGGAAGCAGAAATTTCCTGAAGGGAAACCCTACTTTTAAGGCTTATGAAGGTAAATAGACTCCCACCCACAAACAATTATATAACAGTTGTTGTCATCATTCCAGCTAACAAATAAATGAAATATTTTGTGGTGTTGTTTCACCAATTCCAAGCTTCTCGCTTCTCTGTTTCGTTCATACACAACAACAACACAACACCAGCTTCTTCATATAAGTGCTGAGTTAAGGGTTCATCTTTATTATTTTTTTTCCTTAGTTTGAATTATTCCATTAAGACTATGTTGGGTGTTATCATTGTGTAGTATTTAATTCAAAAGTTCTTTATGCGAAATAACTAACCACCGATAAAAAGTGAAACGACAACAACAATGAGAATGACGATATCACTCACTACCATCAGCCGTGAAAGAATTTGAAAAGTTATGCTTTTCGGTCGGAAGGAAGGTGGAAGGTGGAAGGTAGAAGGCATCGCATAGCACATAACAACTCGTATGCTACCAACAGTTGGTTGATTATTTCATTTAAATTATGATTTTACACTTAAATAATATTTATGCGTAAGAGCATTTTGCGAACATCACGCCAACGTTAACATTAATTTTTTTTAATTTCGTATTCATGAGACGTTCACCATTCCCTAAAAGACAGTTTAATTCTATTTAATGCGTTTAATAGGCATTAGCTTGCAAATGAACATTAAGTTCTAATCGATTTAAGTTAAGAATATTCTTTAACTTTTTTTTCAAAACAATTTTTTATCTCAATTACATCAATGTGTGAGTTTATTTAGCAAGAGATTGTGGAAAAGCAGTCAGAATAATTCTAATTATGGATGTAAAGGATTTAAGCTTTGTTTTTCTTAAAGCTCGCGCTCGAAAAAATACTAAGCATTTGCTCCTCGACGATATTTTTTACTTATCTATCGAGGATTGAGGACACATTCATTGGTTCAAGGCTTTTGATAGAGTGATCTTGGCCAAAATCATCGTGGGTTTCAAAAAAAAGGGCCGTTAATCGCAAAAATTATTACTTTACTCCATTCCGTTCCCACGAACCGACGAATCAAAATTGACGGTTACCATTCTAGGTTATTTGACCTGGACAGTGGTATCTAAGGACAAACTCTTTCTGTAGTTTTATATAAAACTTACGGTAATACCGTAGCGCGTAGAACATTGGGGAAACATCCGCTAATGGATTATACGAGTATATATATGCCGACAACATCTTCCCGTTGCTTCCGGCATTCGCGAAGAAGGTCAAATTAGCTTCACTAGTTTAAACATTGGGAATTCGACTTAAAATATAGGAGCAATCGTCACTTTTAATAAGTGTATGCTTAGGCGGACGGTTAGTTCCCCGTTCGAGAAAAAGAAATCGTAGGGAGTGAACATATTGCTTACCTTATTTCCAAACTTGGTAACATCAATGCCTTGCTACGTGCAATACGCTGTAAGAAGAAGACTTCTGATACCATCATTGCTACAAACATCTGTCAATCTCTGATAGTTTTGGTTTTTCCCCAGGGTATTATGATATATTAATGGATTTCGAAGGCCAATATTAAAAAGTTTGACGTAGCAATTGGCAAATGCTTTAGAACTGCAACCGGCCTCTGGAAAGCTATTGCCATCGATTTCTTAAGAGTTGAAAAGAGATTCTCCTTAGCGTCTTCTTCGTGAAATCTTCTGCAAACTTGACTTTCAAAGCTGTAATCAAAAGATGTTGCGAAGACCATCACTAGGCATCACGAGATAGAATCTCTTCTTTTTCCACTAGAATGCTAGACGAAATTAACGTTGTCTCAGCGGACTTGAGGTATGACATATGTCACAGATCCACCGAGAATCCTTTCAAACAACTTTGGTGTCCTCAAACCAATACGATTCAATCGCAAGGGTACTTTTGATTACATATCATCTCGAGTATGCCAAACTAACATTAAGATACTTTGATACTATGATTGACGGTAATGAGTAGGCGGGAGAGATTGCCAGAAATAGGACTTTATTCAATACGTACTGAACATGCAGAACGCATGCATATCTTCTTATATCTATATCTCTTTTTCTGGCGGCCATATTTTATCCGAATATCCTGCACCGAAAATTAACGAACCCCTTGAGAAAGTGCTTGAACCCTCAAGAAGAAACATGATTCCGAGAATTCGGTTTTCTCTACGAGCGCACGTGGGCCTTGACACCAATGTTATGTTTAGCTTATCGCCTCAGTTTCCCTAGTTACACAATGTGTTTGTACGTAAATAGTGACCTTTTTTTTATTTATTATTTGCTTGTCCTCCCTTTACTCTTTCAATTATATGCTTAACCTTTTCAGTTCAGAAAACCTTCACTTACTCATAACACTTATAGGCTCGTACGAGTTAGTTATCCGACGCCTTTAACCCTACTTTCTAAACGTATTAATAAAGTATAAGGTTAGGAAATAAATAAAAAATCTATGCGGAAGGTGATCAATAACGCTCCTGGTTCCCATCTGGTAATTGCTGGTTATAGAATTTATTTAGTCATGCAGCGTTACTCCAAAGTTTCTTCTTCTTCTTCTTTTCTTAGCAGAATACAATCCTTCTACCATTGCTTAGCCAATTCTATTTCCCGGGAAACTTACAACTACAGAGCTCATACCGATATTTAATTCTATGGCTGTACATTCTCTGATTGGCGTTCATTTCATATTAATGTACGCTCTATGCCCCGTTAACAGGGTTTTGTCTTAGATTGACTATGCGCTTAATCTGATTAATAACGATGTGAAATTATCAGGTTATCAGGTTTCGTGGCGTACTTATGAGATTGAGTAGCTAATAGGTTTTCCCACACAGATAAAACCTAATAAGATGAGACAAAGCACGGCGAGGAACGTTAATCCACTTTCATTGCTCCGGACGGTGGAGCATTGGCCTATTTCATCAATACAATTAATCGACTAATTTTTCTCTTCTTAATCTTAATAAAAAACTGTCCTCAAAGAAATAAAATTTTGTCTTAAGATATTCCAAATTGGAAAACGCAGCCAGTACTAAATAGTACGGAACGCCACCATTGCACCTCCACTGTTTTCACTTTTAAATCGAATGTACATAAACACCTCTGCCATTTTCCCGGTACCATGTGTACGATGATGTATTAAAAAGAATGCTGAAATATGAAATGTCTCGCACTAATTAACATGAATTTCCATTGTTATCCAGCTGTTCCCAAAATGGGTGCTTACCTACGTACACACAAAACATCATTTCTCCTTTGGACGCTGAATTCATATTCAGTCAGAGGTATGGGAACAATGCATATCTAGCGATGGGTAATAGTTTAAATAAGACGTTGCTTACTATCCTTGTGATGTAAGGACTATTTTCCAAAAAACAAGTCAGGATCTACACCCCTTTGTTTAGTGCAATTCTCCAATTACGCTATGTTCCATCTAAAGGTATACTATTTGTGGGACCTCATATATGCAACAGGGCCCAAAATAAAGTGACATGATCAAAATTTAGCGAACGTAATTTACTTGCCAAAGATTCTATTATTTCTGAGCTTATTTCCTCCCACCACTGTAAGACGGGGTTATACTCATTTCGTTTTTTTCCGAAATTATATGGAAAATCCAAAAGGAAGTATATATGTTCTTGATCAGCGTGCAACTCTGAGTTGATTTAGCCATGTCCGTCCGTCTGTGATGTATGTGTTGTTGCCACTCTCCTGGTCGCAAAAATGAAGATATCGACTTCAAATTCAGTAGAAACATTGGAAGTTTCTTCACGCAGGTTAGTATTGAAAATGGGCCAAATCGGTCGGAGCGGAAGGAGGCAGTGGAGCGTTAACTGCACGCAACTCAATTTTTTTTTTAAAAAAATTTTCGGATATTTGCTCGTTACGCGGAAATTACAAAGGTTCAAATTTTCCACGAACGAAGCTTAGTGCAAAAATGGGAAACATCCGCCATGTCCCCACACAAAGTTACAAGCGATTAAATTTGGTTTTTTTCACTTCTTTCAGGTTTTATGCTCATTTATCATAAGACAAACCAGACCAAATGTTCAAAAGTATTTTGTGCACTCCTTAAATGAAGATATATTATCTGCCGAAAAATGGGTTAATTTTAAAATGAATACCATAGACACCGATAATACCAGCGATATGAGTGGCAAATAAAAGAACTTGGAGAGTAGAAGGCGAAAAACATAGTGTTGGGTATGCGAGATTCCACTCCCGCCGAATATAACTTTCTTACTTGTTTTTTTTTTTTCATATAAAAAACTTTTTTCAAGATAAGCCATTATGAAGAAAAGTGTTCGTAGAAATGTTCCGATCCAATCTATTTTCAATAGACTTCGTTCTGCGGCCAAAACAAGTCGTTGTTTGACCAAAATTTGACCAAAATATCTCAAAAATGGTGATCGGTAGATTGAACAAACGGGCAGGCGGGTACACATGTTCTGAATCGGTCGGTGCAATAAAAGCTGGGCGTATCTTAACGCTTCTTGATGTTACTTACATCTGCACGAATCTAGTATGACGTAGAGTACAAAAACCGGTAGTGATTGATTTTTACACCTCCTCGTATATACATTTCGATAAAGAATGAATTACATAGTTGTGTGCTATAGTTGTGATATATCACTGAATTTCTCATTAGAATACTAATGCTAAGAATGATTACCAAACAGATGTAGTTCAGAGAGAATATAATTTCGCTCTTGATTTAAGATGACGTTGTACTACTATTTGCTACAGCTTGCTTTGGCACTTCAACTTTTAAATTATTCAAATTGTTTGAAAAAATAATTTCACCTTCGACAACAACAACTTTACATCGCTGATTCCAACGCATCGTTCATACGATCTTATTTTAAGCGAACTGTACCGTGTTCCCCGAACATTTCCTGGTATTCACCTGCCAACAAATTGCAAAGATACAGGGACCGAGGAGAATATGACAAATTTGTAGGCCAACTTGTTAATGATAAGTACAAGTAATCAACGATGGGATGGGCGCGACTACGGCTACTCTGCAATCGTCTAATCGACTAAACAAATTAGGAGCATTCAAAAGCTTGCACATGCGGGCTCAACAACACGGAATCATGCTAACGTATCAAAAATTGGAAAAGGAAAAATTCTCTTTTTTTTTGCTCGTGCAATTCCACATTAAATCAATAGCAAAAGCTGGGGATTTTTAATAAATTAACAAGGATTTAGACGCAAATGTGGGCTCATTTCACGTCCTACTCTCTCTAACGCATGCTTCTGGGACAAGAAAGGCAAGTTTATTAACAATTTCCACGAACGATGACGAAACATAAAATAACGCTGAGTTTCTCATGACTCCTGGAGCCGCCCGTTATCCGGTTAGTTAAACGTTGTTTTCTATTTCATTCATTTCCAATACAATGTTAAGCATCTTTATGATATGAATTAATAGCACGACAATGTTTCTGACACGTTCTCTTTTATTTATGATACGCGAATATGCTGCCATTACAACAGTGTTCGCCAAACTATTGCCAAGTCTGAAGAGTCGAAGAACAAAATAATAAAATAATCTCAAGAGTATGCCCAGATTAATTACCGCTTCCAAGAAACATACAGAAAGACACATCAGTGTTTTCATTGTCTTAATTGTGGGCGTGTCTTAGGGTCAGACTTTACCATCTTTACTCGCAACTTTTCGAGAGGTTTCATAAACGAAGATTCATTGGCATGCAGGAGCGAAGGACTTCTTGGACATGAAAATTTCCTCACTAATTTCACACACATTTCCCAAATTTTTTACCTTTTGCGCCATGCCCTTTGTGCACTTTTTCAACATTTGCTCTTTTCTTGCTTTTATTCTCAAAATATGTCAAAAATGTGCTTACGCTAGGGTTCATATTATTTGCTTTTCTAAAGTGTAACATCTCTAGCTCTAGGTTTTTCAGAAAATCAATTTATTCCTATTGGCTGAAATCATCTCTCAAATAGTCAAGAGCGATAAAAAAATAAGCACCATTTAAATAATCCAAAAATTTCATATCCTAAACTATGTTATGTGAGTTTTTCCCTGAAATACGATTTTTCAAAACGGTGATCATAAAATGGTGGGCACAACTCCAAGCATTTTCGTTGGTTTCATTCGAATTTTTGAGATCTTTAAGACAACAAGAGAGGTACGTAAGATATTCTCGGCAAATAAATTCAAATATTTACTAACAAAAGGTTGACTTTTTTTTTGTTGAAAACTGGAATTTTGTTTCTTCTCTCATTCACTCACCGATCGCGCAAATACGCCATGTGGTTCACTAGCTATAGACATGCAGATTATATATGATTTCTTTTCAGATGCCAGAATGATTTTTTTCTTTTATTTTACTATTTATTTAATTTAGTCAGAGAAATAAGTTGTCAGACTAAAGTCCTAAAGCACTAACAGCATCTAAAACCATTGATTTTATTGAAAACTCTGCCGCACTTGAGATTTGTATCGACGACTATTGAGTTGTTAGTCGAGATCCGTTGCCTACGCGGCCACTCAAGCGAAACGAAAAATGATAAAAAATATATAAAAAAGGAAAGGTTGAAACAGAAAATATCGTACCACAACAGCTCCTGTCGATAATGAATGTTCTCCACCATCTCTAGCATTTACAAACATTTAGTTAATTCGCTTTCATGTAGAAAAAATGTAAAAAAAACTGTTATCGATTCAATTAGTTTAGTCAACTTAGTTGGCTCCAGAGAGCCAACGCATTACAAAAACAACACCACATAGATTAGTGTAGCTGGAAAACACTTATGTTCCTTACGGTGGCTTCTTTTCATCGATTGTAAATGGCGCGGATACCTTTAATACTAAGTGCTATGGAAGAATTGCGGCTATTAATGAAATCGATAACGAAATTCTGCAACGCCATGTCGCGTGAATCAGTCTCAAACAGTCACAGAAACAAAATTTTTGTTGTTATTATATTAGCAAACATTTTCATTCCCAGAATCGAAAATCTCTTCCTCTGCCAGAAAATGAAAATGTCTTTGTACCAATACGAAATGCTTTTTAGATGCAATTAGACGTTCGCACGTGTGGACGAGCTTAGAACTCTTGTCTGCTACTGCTCAACCGCAGTCAAGAAAAGTCTCATGAGCTGATGACTGACGAGAGCGTGTACAGTACTCTCGATCTCGATTCTTAGACATCAGTGTAGTATGGACTGTGTCGCTTCTATGAACACGTACTCTTATGGCCAAAGGGAGTTAAACATTATTTGTCCGGTAATCAAATTCTTTTTTAACCCTCTTACCCGTTTGTCTTAGCGCTGCCCGTATAAAGCACAACGTATCAATCATGGTGGCTTTTAGAATAACTTACTTATGTAGCGGTGTATTCTGCCATACCTGATGCTTACACATTTAAGTCAAGTTCATGCAAAAAATTACATCCTCTCTTCCTCCTTTTCGTTGGTCGAATGTACGCGTTCATATGCACCGGCAGCGTTTCATGAGGGACTAGTCATAGTCATGAAGGCAAAGGTTGGGAACGACTAAAACCCTTTGCATTATTAATAAATAAATCAAGCACGACCTTTTACATACACACGCCGCTCGGTTTGGTTAGTACCCAATAAAGTGGAAAAGTATTGAATCTCGTTTAGTTGTGTGTAGTATAACAATAGTAATAATAATAATAATAATAATAAGACGAGCAATTATGTATTTGATTGCTTGACTATATCTACCAAGCAAGAGTAAATTTGCCAATTTATAGTCCGTGCCATTTGAATACATCTTTCACTCAACAAGTGTTTGCTTATTTACATTTTATTTTTTAAACAATCAACTGACGGGTGTTCTATGATTTTCTTCATATTTTCTTGTTTTCCGATATTTGTTTTATTTTGCAATACAGAAGAGTATTTCAATGTTATCATCCCATCACATATCTATCCTTGTTTGTATTAAAAAGTTGAATTGAGTTATGACCTCCTGTCCGTCTGTTTATTTGACGAATATCCCGGGGTCACAGAAAGTAATATGAGAAACAAAATTTGTGTTATGCAAATGCTTAGATAATTTGCATAGATGTAAACTGCAGGTTAACATGGGCCAGTTTCAAACAGTAGCTTGTAAAGGCTTTAACAAACTTAGTAGTAGTAGTAGTAGTAGCACTGGTACTAGCAGTAGCGACAGTTAAGGTGATAAGAGATTTTTATCAATAACAAGGTTTTTATAAATATCGTTATAAGTTAAAATCAAACGCTCGGATTGCTCGGTAGGAGAAACACATCAACCTACATCACCTACAACCTATATCAACCTACAATTAATTTGAAAACGTCGCGAGTTCCATATTTTTATCATAGGTGATGGGTATCCAAGTGTCGCTCTAACGTCAACAAATCTTTCTTACTTGTTTTGATTGCAGCTGTGAGCTGCTATGTCATCTCCATAACGCACTTGAAAAAATTTTCACAAATACGAACCTTTGACCTTTGATCTTAACATGAATTCTTTAACCAAATATTAGGTCGACCAAAAAGTTTAAAGAAAAATAAGTTAAGCACATTTTTACTGTTGCTGGTGGATAATATTATGCAATCTTGTATACTACGCTTTATATGGCTTCAGGTATATCTCCGAAAATAGTATAAATTCCAGAATCTCTCGTCTGTAGTTTATTTTCGATGATATGAGGTTTAAGAATAACGCAATGCTAATAAGATGGTTTTGCGAAGATCGAAGACAGCTAGCTTCCAGTTGGCTTCTTCTGCTATCAGCTCGCAATTTGTTAAGTTTTCTATTGAAAGGTCGCTTTAGGTCTAACGGCGATAAGGTGCGACACGCTTTATTCATAAACTTTTTTTACCTCACAGTTTTTGAAATATTAAACTCCACCATGTCCACCAAGCCCATGCAGAGCTTATTCGAATTTTGCTGGAATTTCATTTATTTTCTCAGGAATAGATCGCCCGATATGCGAGTTATCTCGCACGCCATCATTAAGTCATTGTCATATTGTCATCAATACAAGAGTCTACAATTTTTCCAAGTGTATGCATAAAGCATCCTTTTCACGTTTGTTAACGATTATGGCTGAGGCTTTTAGAGGAATTTATTCTGCTAATTGTTGACCCGATTTCGTTATTAATTGAATTGTAAAATGCAATTAAAAAGAAAAGTCTGTTTACCTTCTGCTCAAAGAAATATTATTTTAATCAAAGCGTTTATGATTCAAATTTTCAAGAGTGAAAGCCTTAAAGCTGTTTTCTTGTCTGCTGTGTCCGTTTAAAATTGGCGTTTAAGCTAAAAATGAAGTAAATTTCAATCAATTAGTGAGGCAAAGAATTGATTAAATATAAATTAAACTTAAGTTAAGCCAAGTGGGTAAAGATAGTGCTAAAGCGGTATAATTTCAATAATCAACCAACGAACTTTAATTGGTGTTACGAGGCAAATAAGCGTAAAGCTCAAAATATTTTGATAGTATTTTGTTTCATGCAGTGTTTCTTAAAGTCCTTTATTTCCTTTTTAATAATTTTTATTTAAATTTTTAATTTTAGCAAAGTATTAGTGAAATTGCCGTTTGTTGTTGTTAAAAAATGATGCACTATCGTAAAGGTGAAAACATTGAAAAGCCAATGACGAAGTCTGAATTGCCTTTTAAAGATTGTATGTCAGTTGAGAAGGATTTCCTATGGATGCACGTAAGTATTTCGTTTATTGCTGTGTACAGTGCGGTTAAACATTTTTCATTATTTCTCCTGTAGGTCAACGGTGGCACAAAAGTCAATAATGTGCTAACATATGCAAAGAATGTTTTAGACAAAGGTGAATACCGTATTGTAATATGGAGTGGTCAGGGAGGCGGTGTAGTAAAAACTGTCTCCTGCGCTGAAATATTAAAACGTAGTTATCCTCTTTATCAAGTGACGCGCATCTGCTATGCTACGTAATTATACATAGAAACAAGAAACGATTCAATCGAATGCCTAATCATTATTTTCTCAATCGTTTCTCTTATTTCAGGGTAGAAGAACATTGGTTACCTCAAACGGAAGGCTTAGAGGAAATTGTTGCTATTCGTCAAATACCCTCCATTCATATACTAATGAGCCTAGATGCCATAAATGATGATGTGCATGAGTACGTAATATTTTAAATAATTTCTCAGCAAAATATTTATTAAAATTTTTATAACATTTGGAAAAATGTAGACCGGAAGCTTTGGAAGCAAACATGCCTTTAAAACTGAATTGAATATTTCAATTTTCCGTTCTATTATTTGCTAAACACCCGTTACCTCTCTATATATCCATCTCAATGCAGCACTTGCTTGCTAATGCAACACAAAAGCAGTTCGCGGTAATAGCAGTTTCTTAAAAAATATATCCTGATTTTACCTGGAATTTTTGTCCGCCTGTCTGACTGTCGTGCCAGCTAATAGAATCCTTCGCTTTTCTTCATTAACTCGCAAGTATTTTACAATAGAGTTTCACAGTTGACAAGTTTACATTTAGATTCGCGTCTGACACGAATGTGAAATCCTTTACTTTAGCCTTTTAATCTGTACACAGCACGTCGCACAGCAAACCCACATATTGCACTTAACACATCAAATTTAACACACTTAACGTAGATTCCTCGAATATAACAACGTACTTAACATATCATGTATGTAACGAATTGGGACAAATATCTGCAGCTATCAGAATCCATCACCGTTTGTCTGATTTCTTTTAAATTATAGTAACGAATGTAAAAATAGCGTAAGAACTTCCCAGTAAACTGCTATTTACACGCCACGTGTGCCGTTTTCGGTACATGATAGAAAAACTGTGCTGACAAAGCTGCACGCTTCAAAGCAGCATTGTGAACATCGTTATATTTTATATACATGTCACATGATAAAATCATTTAAACTTTAAATTTGCATATCTCAATCCAAAAAATTGAACTTGGCGTAAAAATACGTATTAGTGTGTGCTGAAAACGATACATTCAGCATGCCACACGTTAAAGCCAACTCTGATTAGTTTGTTTTTGAAATTTGAACGTAGATTAATAGCTGTAGAGAAAGACGGGACGACTAAATCAATTCCACTCTTCTGTCTGATCAATTACTGCATAAAATTTATGAAAATATGATGAATATTTTCATGTAAAAAAGGGAAGTTCGTTCATTTTCTTTGATGAAACATTCTTTTTCAACCTTTAGTATTGAACTAATTTTCTTGAGTGGAAATAGTGTAGCTGCGTGCTTAAAGAACTGAAAACACTGTCGTAGGACATGGCCTACCATTACATAGGCTACCTCACCTCGCTTAATGCAATCACTCATACAACGACTTTTTGATATAAGGTTTTAGATGAAAAAAAGCCGAAAAATCACGCCGATTCGAGACATTTTCAACAGCGTTCCTCATTGTACCGAAACATGTCGAAACATGTATAAAAAATTTCATCCAAATATAACAATAATTATGACCTTTAGGTTGAATACAAGAAGACACGGCGGACCGATGCGCAGACAACTTTAGTGCGTGATTTTGAATCGATCGGTATAATACGAGGTTGATCTACTTCAAGTCTTTCTGGTTATTCCGTGAATCCGTGCTAACTTAATATAAGCTTATACCAGGCATTGTAGTGCTATAAAAATCTTAAATATTCAAGAATTTCGATGAGATTTTTATCTGCGTTATTATTATTTCGCCATTCGTCTTTTTCTACCCATCCCGAAAGGATGAGGGGAATATTCATTTTGTCAAAACGTTTGTAACGCCGGGAAGACGGAAGCATTAGAGACCCCGCAAAGTCAATATATTCTTGGTCAGCATAATGTCTCTTGGGGCATTCTGGCCCCAAAAATGAAGCTACCGACTTCTAATTTGGTAGAAACATTGGAAGTTGTTGCACACAAGTTGGTAGTGAAAATGGTCCAAATCGGTCGAAGGACACATCCACAGCATCGCGTAAACTGAGAACACCTCTGTTTTTGAAAAGGAATGAAAAATGGGGTTTTTGCTCATTACTCACAAAATACGGCAAGTAAATGTACAAACAAACATTTGGGCGAATATTTCATGAGCGATGCTGCAGCATTCGTGCACACAAATGGAAAAACTTGACCACATCTGCCCAATATTATAGAGTATAAAACTTTATTTGTTTTTTCAATACCTTTACGGCGCGCTGTAACAAGCTTCTAAAACTCCATAAGGTATAAAAATTTTTGAAAACCACTTAAACATGTCCCCCTGTTCGTCTGCCCATCTGTCTGTTTGCGCAACTTTGTTGTTTGTAGTATTTGCGGTAAGCATTCTCCCACTGGCGAAAAGGAAGATATTGCTTACAAATTTGCGAAAGAATTTGAAAGTGACTGAAACTTTTCCAAGGACACGTCACAACGCACACATGCCTATACTACAACAACTTTTATTTTCAAAATAGACGAAATCAGGTGCGCCCACTCCATATTATAAAGCATGAAGATGTTGTTCCTTTACTTCTTTTGTCTTTTTTAGGATAACAGTATTTGGATATTAAAGATTCGGTCCCTACCGAATTTAACTTTCTTACCTGTTGCAAAATGCAAAAAGAAAGAACTTATTATTAATTGATTTCGTCTTGATATTTCGAAATTTCTTCTTTTCAATTCGCTCATTTATTTGTTTGCGAATTTTTAAATTAATAAAACTTTTGAAATAATTTTTGTTTTATTGTTTTGTTGCATTAATTTTAGTGTGCAAAACCCGAATACAAAAGGAGATATTTGGTTTAATGAGGGTAATGATACTCCTTCAACATCCGCGGAACACAATTATAGACAACGTTATGATAATAATACATCGAGGCGGCCGCATCAACACAGGCGAAGACCAAAACCACAAACCGAACAACGGCAACTCACCAGCACGAATGAAAACAATGAGCAAACCAGTAATAATGCCTCCCATTCAGATGTCAATCAACCCAATCAACAGCCAAAATCTCAGAAAAAAAAATATCATAACAGTAATCAACAGAGGCCAAAATTTGGAAAACCACAAAATCAAACAAAACCGAATGTGAGTGCAGAGCGCCCCAGTGAGTCTATGGATACATAAGAGAGGATTGCTGATAAGCAACCAGCCACACGTACAGTTTCATCCGGTATAGATTATTTGAATTCTTTTCAAATTAAATATTAATTTTACGTTTGCTTAAATTTCGTTAGATAAAGCAAAATATGTCAGACCTCCAATTACATGCTTAAGACAAAAAAAAAGCCATGCATTTTGCGCATATCCAGATGGTTATTACTTAACTGAATGCTTGCAACTTCTCCACTTTAGTAGGTGTACAGTTTCTAATTTTCGACGGGTTGTATATTCATCCGTTTTTCCGAGGCATTTTGCATAGTTGCTGCCCGTTTCTTTTTCGCAGTAGTTAACCCAATAAAATTGTATTTGCACGATAGCGTGAATACATCAGTCATATCCCAACTTTTACGTTACTAGGCGGTATTTTTCATCGACTTTCAAAGTTTACCTTCCAAACAACAACACAAATTAAGTATTAGGGAAAAGCTGCGCCTCATATTTCAAAAGTAAAGCAGTTACGAGATATTCCTATCCGACCTCCATCAGCCATGCTTTTAGTGCTTTCAAGATTACGTTTGCAACGTTTCTTTATTATTCCTTAATATCGACTTTAAAATGCATTATGCAACGTTGTTATTTGCTAGACAAAAAAGAAATTGTTGGTTAGAGCCGACTTGATGTAATTTTGTTTTTAAGGAAAGTATTTCAACATAATTTGTATCAAGCATCGTTTCCAAGCATCGTTTTCCCCATATTCCAGACTGAGGTCTGTTTACGGCAGCGTTTGGGTTTATGACTGTCGACAATGTGTACCATTTTTATCATTTTCAAATGATAATTCGGTCGAGTGCACAATTGGCATCAAAGAGTGTATTCAAGGCGAAAATAAAGGATAATATCATTACAAAGTGAACCTATTTGACACAATTAATCAATATAAAGACTACCTAAACTCGTTAATGAAGTCTTGCCGAATAAAGTAAAAGTAGTTGGGCGACAAGGAGATCTAGTAGGCAATGGCTGGATTATGTTTTGAGACTTACGAACAGTTTTTCACACCTTCATTCAATAATCTCCGACTTTCTTTTAAAAATTGATGAACGTACAATAAGACAACGTTTGCTTGGAAGCATCACTTCTAAAAAGTTATGCATTTTATAATAATTCATATCGAAGCCTTCGCCATTGTTTCTCTGCAACTTTGACTATCCTTCAGCAAATTTGTAATCTAAGCTTGAATCTTATAGAAGCTATGCGTGATTTAAAAAATTAAAAAAAAACGTACCACAATGTGTTAAGGATTTGATTTGATTGCAATCAAAATAAGATATGCGTTTTTTTTTTGTTATATAAGAAAATTATGGTTTAAGTACGCCTCATTTTACAGGTTTATATGTTGATAGACTTTTATTATCTTCTTTCTTTTTTATAATTCTTTTCTGTATGTAAGAATTTTTTTTTTTTTTGTTGTTATGAATATTAATTAAATATAGTGTTTTATGAAATTGTCGCATATGATTGTTGTATACACTTTTCTATATATAATATAATTATTCCCGTTAGCATAATAATGAAGGTTTTACCTATTTCGTAACTTTTTTCTTTTTGTAAACCAATTAATGACTTCTTTTTATTAGAATGAAGAATACATAAACATTTCCGATGCGTGAGTGTTTGTGTTTTGTTCATTTATTTTAAATAATTTTCGTTTTACTATATTAGGTTTATGTGTGCCTTTGTGATGTCCTTAAGGTTTCTCATAACTTAATATTGGTTGATTGGTTCTCTATATATGTACGCGTGTATATGACAAGGAGAATGGTTTATATATTTTTTTCTTTTTTTATAACCAGTGCACCAGCACCAAAGTGTGTCGTTCTCTTTTTCTATCTCGCCTATATATTGAATGATATATGAAATTTGTGTTGTAGTTTTGAAAGAACTTTTAAGCTTCACTTTCACCGGGTGTTGCATTATTCTCCTCCTCATTAATTGGTACGATAAGATTCTCCTTAGACATGAGATTATATTTGGTGACAAAATGCGTAAAACGATGACATAAATAAGTTTCGGCTTCGAATTCATCAAATATACGTCGATGATGGAAATAAGCATGAGAGAAAATTCTGTAAACACGACGGCATACCGAACCCAACTTGGTGACTGACGATTCTTTTATTGAAACCCTTAAACGAAAAATGAAAGTAAAATTAAAAAACAATTAAAAATTTGTCTTTTATGCTGGTTATTAACAAAATGTGTTTTTTGGTGGAAATAATTAACTAAAATATTTAAATAATTTTTTTTTTTTTTTTTTTATTAACAAAATGTGTTTTTTGGTGGAAATAATTAACTAAAATATTTAAATAATGTTTTTTTTTTTTTTTTGGAAAAATCATTGGTTTATAAAAGTGTGTAAATTTCACTAAATCAAATAAAGTTTACCGTATCTAAAGCTATTGACTTTAGCAAAAATTAATTTACTTGCACTTTCGTCTAAGAAAAGCAATCGGCGCTCGAAGTGAATAAATGGGAAAGTTATATAATCCCCATAACAATCAAGCTTAGGTGTTACGATGTCTGTTCACACAGACAGCATGTATAGTCAAACACACTTGTTTTTTACCAATAGTAAATGTTCATTTCCATTGTTCTTTTTCTTTTGTTGCCTTATTGTTTTTGTATACGTAACATTATTATTATTATTAAGAGAAAGTAAAATAAGCTAGTATAGCATTATGCTTGAAGCAAACTGAAACTTTCTTCTTTTTGCGCCGTCTTCTGCGAGTTTGCCATACAATTTCTAAATCCAATGTAAATGACTTGGCGTGCAATCTACAGGGCACCTATATAAGTTATTCATAACAAATATTGTGCTATTAAGCGCAATATCGTGGATACTGAGCCTCTTACATCTGAAATCGTTGGTAACTGAAAGCTTTTCATTGGACTGATTAAAATCGTTTTTGCATTGTTTTTCACGTGGTTCTTTCGATCCCTTCCCGCCAGAGGTTGAAAATTATAATCTACTTTTGATTATATTAAGAAAAGCTGACTTACAAACTTACTGCATGTGCATTAGGTTATTGATCTGTGATCAATTTCAACTTTCTACTTCAATTCTTGTACCATAAGAATATGTAAAGGTAATGAAAGAAATAACCACTAAAAAATCTTATGCTTTCAGCAGTTTCTTGTTGATGGCAATTGGCTTGAGAATACGACCTTCTCATCAATTTGATAAACGTCTTTATAGCGAGAATACATACGACAATATAGCCGTTAAGGCATAACGTTTATTTTGAAACGATCTATAAAAGTATATGTGTATTTATATATATATACATATTTTTTCCAATTCAATTTCCATAACAGCTGTAAGAATATCGTCAAAACATCAAAAAACTTTAGAATAATTCCGAATGATTACAAGTTTTATGATCTAGCGTGGCTCTAATGGCAAAAAGTATCAGTTCTTACTAATAAAAAGTTAGTTTGCCTATAGAGACCAATCTGCCTCCAGTCTCGTCTTTTCGCGATGAATATTAATGAGTTTTTATTTTGTTACTTTGTTCCAAGCACTCAAAATGGTTTTCTACATTAAAGCGGCTTGAAATTAGTCATATAAATGAGACGCGGCGTTTCATCTTCTGGTTTCGGCATTTTTTTTTTTTACTCTACGTCACTTGCGATACAAGGACATATTAAATTTGCGCAGGTGTATGCGACATCCAGAAGGAATTGAGATAGATTTATCTTTCATTATACCGATCGATTCGGAATCAATTTCTCTATCTGCTTTGTTTTCTTGTGTTTAACCTACAGTCCACAATTTTTTAGATATTTTGATGAAATTTTGTACACTGACGCGTATATTGTTTTTACTTTCTTTTTTTTTTGTTCAAATTTCCACTTCTCTTAGCATACTCCTCAGTAATCCTTCTACTTCAAAGGTAGATAAGAATGAGATAGGAGCGCATGTGGCAAAAGCGGGCCGTGGTGATTCGTGAAGAAGCACAATGCGTTACCTGAACAAATATTTTCTTGATCAGTGTAAGCTACTGAAACACCATCATTGGCGAAACTCACACGCTCGCGAAATGAATACAAAAAACTTAAAGTTCCTACCCTTTGTTGTTAGTTTAAGAGCAGAGATGATATTCAAAACTAGGCGTTATTTGTTTACAAAGACGACAATAATTGATAAACTGCAAAAAAAATTTTTTATATATATTTGCAAACTGTCTGAAACCTTTATGAAAAATATCAATATAAAATTTTGCATACTGGTTGCGGTTTTCCGTAAAAAACCGTTTGCTGCTAAAATAGTTGGCATGAAACTAATACTACGATCCCAATTTACAAAATGTTTGTATGTTTGCTTGAGGGGTGCCGAACATGAGATTTAGTTTAAGTAGAACATCCCGCTAATCGCAATTTAAAGCCAATAAAAAAACCACGCCCCAAATAATGAATTGTTTGAATGTTTGAGAATTTTTTAATAAATTTTACCTATATTATTACATACCTGCTTGGGAAATATTTATTACTATTTAATAAACAGGCAGCGCCATCCAATGTATGACGTGTATAATCGATGGCGGGACATTCTTTAGGCGTTTTATGTGCCGCACACAAAAATATCCACTGATCGGTGGCAGTCATTTGAGTGCATGTTGATGGTGAACATTGTTTTTGTAAACGTACGGCTAAACCGTTTAATTCCATGCAAAATTGTCTGTGAAAAACAAAGTATGAACTATGCAAGTAAACAATTAATTTCCCTTTCTTCATATAAAACTCACCTGAGATGTTCATATTTCCAAACACCCTCATCTTGAGCTTCGGGCATTGTTAATATTAATTCAACATTCGAAGGATCTCGTTTAATTAACTGTTGTATATACTGTTGTACAGCTAGTGTGCTGTCCATTTCTTCTAACGGTTCATCGGGCCAACGGCAAAAATCCTAAAATGCAAAAAGTCAAATACGTATTTTTTTGCCACATAAATAATAATCCCAAAATAAGCTTACCTTTGCTTTGGTTCCTGGTCTATTTCTACGCACAATAGTCGTACCGTCGGCCATCTTCATGTTTTCCTTTCAATTTAATACTTTCACACCTTCCACACTCTTCCCCTCACAATATGCGTGACGGGCGGCTTGTTTTGTGTGTGTTGCCTCAAATATATTTTTACTTTTTATTCAAATTATTTATGAATTCTATAAAGATTTTGGTATGATTTTATGTGTTGTAAAAATTGTAGCCAAAAAAAAATCTCATTTAATCAATAATTTTATAAAATACGAATTACTTCAGTACACACAAGAGAAAAACTCTTCTTAGTTTAAGGCAGTTTTTCTCGTTTTCTCTTTTGATTGGCACAATGATGCCAACTTATAAAAGAAACATAAACATGAAAATATTTCAAATAAAAAAAACGAGAACTAAAAATATTTATATCAGCGTTAATCGGTAGGTGTGTTACAGTATTTAAATATTTCTATATTTATATTATCAATAACCAAAAAAAAGAGCAACTTATTTTAGTATTTTTGCAAAGAAGCAAACTATTTAAGTGCTGCTTTTATTAATTTTTATTATTTTTGTTACTTGCCTTTGAAGTTCATATTTGATTTTAGTACTAAAGACCGTTAAAGAAATGTAAAAATAAGAATATTTAGATGCATTTACGATTTCAAATAAGCGCTATATGTTTTTTAAACGATTTACGATCAATAAGCAGCAATAAAATTTTATGATTTTCAAAAGTTGTAGCCGACGTATGTCCTCAAGTTATTAATTAAAGAGACATGAAAAATGCTAATGGAAAGGAAGTATGTAGTTATAAAAAGCAAATTATGATGAACGGTGATGTTTAAGAAAGTTTTGTCATTATTTTATGTTCTATGCTACATCTTCAGTATAGGTGTAGAAGAAAATAGATTTATATCTATTATTAATAATTTTGTTTTTATTCAACAGCCGTATATTTTTAATTTACTGGTCATATTTTCTGATATAATACAAAAAAAGAATAGTAATAACAAAAAAAATGTCATATAATAGTGATAAGAGGATACTTTTAATAAAGTGCGAAGTAAGATAATCAAATTGTTTCGTAATTTATTTCGATTGAATATTGCTGTTTAGAGAAAAATTTATAAAAATTATAAATAACGAAAATCAAATCAAAGATTTCTAAAGAAGTGGTGATCGTTTTTAGTAAGCGGTAGTAAATCTTTTCATTCGAATGCCAATTGCATGCTTCGATACCGCGTCCTGAAGAAAGATAATTTTGTTCTAGAAAAAATTCTTAAAATAAAAATTTCTAACGAAAAGATAAGCAAAGGCTTAGTTCTTTGCTTGAATTTATTCGAAAAAAATAAAATTAATAAAACCAATTAAAAATGAATAAAATTATTCGTTAAATAGTTCAATTAATTTAAAATGGAATTATTAGCGAAAATACGAGAAAGGAAAGATTTTGTGCCGCAAGTTTGACAAATATAATATTCAAATGTAAGCCCCTAGTAATGATTGGAATGAATATTTCCAATAGGAATTCAAATTTTTTCTGCAATACCTTTTCCCTTTTGAATAAACTCAAATATCTGTTCCCAATTTAAGGCAATCATATGTTTTAATTTACATTAAATTGCTCTCTTGGCAATAATAGACAGAAGTACAAAGAAAACAGAAAATAAAGTTAAAGGAAACTAAAACGAATTGCGTAGTGAGAAAATTATATTGTAGAACAAAAGAAGAAAAATAGTAATTAAAAAGAAAAAATATTTGCATTTTGTGATAAATAGCCAACTTATAAACATATATATTGGATTAAACAGTTTCCAAAGAAAATTAATTAAAATGTCTTACGCCTATTTATTCAAATATATTATTATTGGTGATACAGGTAATGTATGGTGTTTTTTGTTTTTTTTAAAGAAGAAATAGGAATCAACGAGATCCTAATTAAGAAAAATTTTTTTGTGTCACTTTTAAAAAGCAAATAATTATGCAAAATTATTATTTTAACATTTGTTTGCTATAGCAAGAAATGTTCATTCATATACGTTAACAGACAGAGTCATGAAGGAAAAATCGATATTTGTTAATGTATGCGTTTATGATATATGGTCAGAGAAATTTTCATATTTATATGTTCCATAAGCAATGAGAGTACGGTTATAGGTAGTAGGGTTGTTTTCAACCTTTTGCCCGTGCAATGAAGTTGTAATGTTACATTTTGCTGTGGTAGAAAAGCTTGGCCCTCGATTGTTTTAATAACATCTATTAGGAGGTATTTTTCTACTACTTTCGCCGCTTTCTCTTACTGACTTGATCACTTGCAAAACCATATCTAAAGATATGGTATATTACTATTGTGTTAAATAAATTAAACAAATATAAAGACATTGAATCGCCCAGCCCCAGTAGAACAGCAAAATTGCTATAGTGAAACGATGTGGTATAGGTAACCACCACATAATGCAGAACGCTATCAGTGTGCCAAAAAATCGTTTGCTTTACGAATTTGTGGTATTTTAAACCTACAAGGAGTGGAAAAGATGTCTAGTATTTCAAAATTAAGATTATTGTTCTTTTAAATGTTAGCGAAGTGTTCAAGAATATTAGGAGCTGTGCCTGAGTTAAGCTAGTTTTAAATATTTTAAAAATTGGTAGCAGCTAAGCTTCTATGTTATGGTTCATGAAAGGACGGACAAACGAAAGGTAGACGAAAAGCAATAATATCTCAGCAGACAGACATGATCAAATGATTACAACGCCGATAATTTTTTCTTTAAATATTCGTGATACAGCTAATGTTAATAAAAACATTAATCACGCGTTAAGGTTATTAAAGTCCTTGAGCTGGCAGATTAAATTATTACTCATATTATTACTAACAGTAGAAGGAAGTATTTCTCTTGATTTGTAAACTGTATTAAAGCAGTCGTACTATACGAGGGTTATGCGTTTATTCGTTTTAGTCTTCATGTAGTTGTATGCATACTCGAATATGAAGTCATTAAATCCCTTCACGCTTCTATGACTTTTTTACCTTTATAAGCGATTTCATATGCAGTGGAAAAAGATTGTTTCGAATTGTTTCCTCATTATTTCATATTTATTTCTCTCAATGGACAAAACTAAGTAGATTTTCAAAAAAAAAAAAAAAAAGCGATTGCCTTTGGCCAATATGATGTACGACGGTACGTTCATTTCGTCATTGCGTTCATTGTTTATTATTATTTTGAAATAAGTGGCTTAATATTCTTGACTAAGAAAGTTTAAGCAAAAAGTGTTACGCGAATGTTTCATTATGCATTCAGTGCATTTTTCAAGTGTTTGAGTAATAAATACGTCGAACAGGTGAATTTGGCCGAATCGAAGTACTCTTAGAGGTTAACGAAAATTTCAAAAGCAAATTACTGTTTAGAATGAATTTAAATTTCCAAAAGCTACCATTGAGAATATGAAAATTACTATATAATACTTTTCTCCTCCTTACAGGTGTTGGTAAATCATGTCTATTGTTGCAATTCACCGATAAACGTTTTCAGCCTGTGCACGATTTAACAATTGGTGTAGAATTTGGAGCCCGTATGATAACAATAGATGGTAAACAAATTAAATTACAAATTTGGGATACCGCCGGACAGGAAGCATTTAGATCTATAACACGTTCATACTATCGTGGAGCAGCTGGTGCTTTACTGGTTTACGATATTACAAGACGTGATACGTTTAATCACTTAACTACATGGCTAGAGGATGCCAGGCAACATTCAAACTCAAATATGGTTATAATGCTGATAGGCAATAAAAGGTAAATTAAAAAAATGCACGAGAAAGATACGAGTAAAATGACGCATACTGGTAAATCCTTAAATGTACAAACGCACAAAACCATCATGATTTTTTCTTCCTTATCTCATTCACGTCATCTTATGCAGCAGCTATTAATATGTGTTAACGCAGTTTTCGCGGTATCAATTGGAATGTAATTAACCTCATTACGCTGTCTGACAGATAAATAGAGCGTTTGAGATACAATATAAAGTATAATGTAGCGTGTTTATAATACGACACGCAAATCTTTTTTAACCTAAATTAAGTTTAAAAACGCATTTGTGCATTTAAAATACACAGTCAGACATATGTTATATATATATTAATAGGTATGGTTGGGCGATATATTGGGTTTTGTCTGTCCGTTTGCAACACTAATAAATATCCTCACCGATAGTGTGTATATTTTTGAGCGGCGTTAGGTACAAAGTCTACTTTTACTTGATCCGTTCATTTCTTGTACGCTCAGGGAGCTGGCTGGAATGTGGCATACATGTGTTTTGTTAATGGACACATCAATTTGAAAGGAGCGTCGACCACTCGGAACCATCCTACACAACAAAATATATAGTTCTTGCTAAAAATTCAGTGCAAACATTCCTTTGATGGGCTAATTGATATGTTGCTCTAGGTGTTCTTTCTAGCAGTTAATGACTGACAAAGATTAGGTTCAAAGAAGTTTTAAGTTTGCTATTGTTTACACAAATATTATAATATACTGCAAGTTATAGAATGCGACAACGATTCCATATTTTGTCCCATGCGTTTCAATCTATGTCGATTGTTGTCATACGTGATCACAAAGATTAAGCTGGAAATACTTTTGCACGGCTACAGTTCGCGTTTAAAGCCGCAGGCGATGCATATCATCATAAGAGGCAACAAAAAACCCTATCTTGGAACTCATATATAAAAAATATATATATATGATAAACATACAGATTGGTTGAACTTTTAGCATGTCCATGAAGTGCAATTTTTGTGTTTACTTTTCAAACTCCTTTAATTATGTTTACCAGAAAAAGAAGCGATTTGTCGTCATGTCACCACTAGAGAGAAATTTCCAGTCAAGAGAGATTAAAAACCTATACTTTTGAGACTTGCAAGATTTTTAAGTCAACTTGGTCATGTTCGTTCATTCGTCTGTTCAAGGTCTTGTTGTAGAAAGCCCGTTTTTCACCAACAATTGAAGACATTTTTCTTCTACATTTACTTTATTACAGCAAACACATGTCGTGTTTTGATAGGCTTTTGCCATTTACCTGCAAAACAATTATATCATTGCCGAAAAATTTTAAAAGTTATTAGGAGAGGTATGAAATACAGTGGCACTTATAGGCCTCTTTCGAAGGCAACCTTTTGTCCAATTTCAAAACACAGTTAGTGTAGTTAAACGAATCAACAAATATATATACTTTTTTTAGTCACCTATGAAGGCTGCATTTTTCGCAAGCTCTTTAATATCATTTCATAGGGGTAATATTTCCAAATAGGCGCGTTTTGAAATCCATTTATTAGGAGAAACACGAAATGCATTGTTGTAACTACAATGAATAATAAATAAGAAGAGTAGCCGGCAGCAGCCGAATCTGCCATCTTTTCTTAAAAGAAACAAGTAAAAGAAAAAAAATTGAAAATTTGGTATTCTCTTGTGTGATGTTGGGCGAGCGTAGCCGTGTTTATTTCTAGAGAATCACCTATAGAGTACGCACGCACATTTTTAGCGTTACAACTGTTGCATTTTCAGCACCAACCGGTGCTAAGCGCTTCCAATGTTTTTGGCAAACTTGAAAGCGATATTTTCATTTTTGAGGGACAGGACTCGCAGATATTAAACAAACGGACATTCTTCAATCGTTTTAGAATTTTATTTCTTGATCAAGACTATGTATGCTTTAGGCGGTCTGTGAAGTTTACCTCTGTTTTAATAAAATGAATATACTGCGTATCCGTTGCCAGTGGGTGAAAATATGTGGAAATTGCAGTCGAGAATTCCTTCATCACGACGGTATACATTTGTAATGCAAAAATGATTTCGATTGGCCGACTATAGCCTCTACAAAAAAAATTGTTCAAGTTTTATCACAAGTTATGCGTGAATAATACTGTCTTATGCAATAAACAAGATGGCATTACTTACCGCATGGCTCAGTTAATTTGTGCCCCATTATAATCTCATTGATCACGCGACTTTTGATAACGTATATTTTATATTAACGACCTTAATATAAATATGTGCGCTTCATTACATAGCAGTTATTTGTTACAATATATTATACATATTAAGATCAATTTGATAATTAAAGAGGAAGAATTAAAGATAATATTCGCAAGATGGAATTGTAAGCGTATTCCTTCCAAATTTTAGCGATTTGGAATCACGCCGAGAAGTTAAAAAGGAAGAGGGTGAAGCTTTTGCCCGAGAACATGGCTTAGTATTTATGGAAACATCAGCTCGCACCGCAGCCAATGTGGAGGAAGCTTTTATTAATACAGCAAAAGAGATATATGAAAAAATTCAAGAAGGAGTTTTCGATATCAACAATGAGGTAAATGATTGCACTTTTGAGAATTCAAAATCCAACTTAGCAACTAATACGCTCCGTTGTTTATAACCTATGCCGGGGTGATTGCAAAAATTCTTGCTAGACAAGAGTCTGCACTTTTCATTGTGCTCAGGTTATCTTTACAACCATATTATTAATGGATTTAAGTCCATCGTGTCTAAGAAAATGCACTTGTGCGGAAGATTAATATAATAAATTGAAAGGTGTAGTTTCCTTATGTTAAGCTATTTTAAAATAGATCTTGAGTAAATACCCCGGGCGTTTCTGAACTCAGGACCTCTATCTAGACATTGTAGATGGCTGCCCTTAGAAAAATTTACGCGAAATGTTTTAGCATTCTAAGCGATCAACTTGACCCATATGGACCTATGGATTACATCATTTAAGGTATTAACAGTCATCGAAAGCCATAAAGCCTTTTTATCGCGTCTTCGGGACTTAACAACCATATGAAAATAGAGTTTTGTATACTTTTGTGGGAGTGAAACAAACAAATAGACTTAGACGTCACACTACAACTATTGTCTTCCCGTTTGCCAATAAAAGGAATCTTATTTTGATTAATCTGTAATTTCATCTTTGAAGAAATTGAAATTATAATAAGATGATAAGAAAAATTAGGTGGTGGCGCAGTGAGTGCATGTCAAGAGCTTATTTAAAATGAAAGCATTATCGTACGTCTACTAGGCTCGCGGAGGAGTAGTTTTTTATCATCTTCTTCCACGTAGTAAACAATAGCAGTGGGCAGGAAATTCGCCCAGCTTAATGTTACAGTTGCATCTTCTATCAAAGATATCTTTCACCATAACAACAACATAGAATAATCGGCACTTCGCATACGTTTTGAAAGAACGTGGAATTAATACCAAACATCTTTCAAACACTTGCTCTGTTGCCATAAATTTGAATCCTACTTAACCTCTAACCCCTAACAATTTTTGTTGAGAAAGATTTCATTTAATTGAAAAAGCTGAAAAACTAATTTTTGTACTGTCTTTGGGGAGAAATCACATGCCCTTCCACACGGAACTGACGGGAAAAACGCGGAAAATTTCGTAAGCGAATTATAATAAATAATAGCAAAAAGACGTATTACTGCCTAAAGAAGGCATAAATTTCTTACTTATTTCTTCTTCTAAAATGATTAATTTCCAATTTTGCAATCACTCGACTGTTTACAACATTTGCTTGTTACACTTAAAAACATAAAGAAGAGATAAATAATTTTTTTATTTAATAAAAATTTTGCAATCATAACTAAATGTGGATTGTTTCTTATTTTACTGCAAACATCAGGCAAATGGCATTAAAATTGGTCAACAACATTCCCCGACGTATCCAGCACTGCCCGGAACTGGAAGTCAAGCTGGGTCAGCAAGTAGTGGCTGCTGTTAAGAACAACTTTATATAATAGCTTGTGCTGGATGTTAACTGACAGCAAACCTATCTATTTTTTACAACAAAACCAACAAAAAAAAAAAACAACAAACTAATGGCATATGGATTTCAGAATTCTTCTTTACTACTCATTTTCCTTTCCCTTTCGCATAAAATTACTCTAATAGATTTTACAAAAGTTTGCCTTTCATAGCATTGAAGTGACTGTCGTATCTACCAATCACTTTGAAACTAAACTAAAAAGTCAAAAATAAAAAAAATTCTCATAATCCAAAACATATAAAAAATATAAATATATAATTTTCAACGATATGAATATAATTATATGCAGACTTTTTATTACAGACATAATTATTTATATATATAAAATTATATATATATGAAAACTAATAATACAAAATATTTGCTTGGACAAAATGTGGACAGCAAGAATTCTTAATTTACTCTAAATTCTTTCAAACCGACAAAAAAAGCTAAATTGGGAATGGAAAATATGTTATGACCATGTCACGTAGATCCTGTGTGTTTTCATTTTTAAACGTAATTTATATTTTTTAGTTTTATTTTTATTTAAAAAATCATTTATTTAATTTTATATCGAGTAGTATTTGAAATACAAGTCGAGAGAGAAACGAATTAAAAACAGATTTATATACAATACAAAGTAAACACATTTCTAAGATATCATAAAAGTTATAACGTAACATAAATTATGTAAGAAGTGCGTGTGCATAATTGTATGTATGTAGTTTTAATAAAAAGAAAAAATAAATAAAAATTCTTAAAATTTGATTACGTGCGCATACGTGGTGAGGAATTTTATTTTTATATTGAGAAAAACAGCGCAATTTTTTTATTTTAATTGTGGAAGGTCTGAAGCTCGCTTCTCAATACAGCGCGCGTTGAGGACGTTTCAAGCTATAGGCTGTACCTTGGAAGCATCCTGCCAACATCCCTAATCTAAATATCAGTGGAAATAATGAAACTCTGAAAATGGCTGCCGCAAACTTGTAGCGTTACGTCAAGGATAAAAATCGTAAAATTTGGTTTAAAATATCGATGTTGTAATTATGTGCTGTTTACATATTTGCTTTATAAATGCATAATAGGTTACTTGCTATTATCGCAATGTTGCCGTTCAATATTTATGTAAATACATTCTTTATTGGATAAAAATCGAAGCGAAATATTTCAGGCAAATAAATAACCTGGTAGACGAAGCGTGCGTGGAGGCTGGCTCCAGCATGCAGATGCAATTGAAGATTTGCAATTTAAACAGAGGACCTAAGCTTGTACTGGACAAGGCGCACATACATTCGGTAGCGGTATCGTGTAAAGTGCTTGCAAATGTACCTCCTTTCGGTGACTCGCGCAATTACCGCGATCCCATTTACTTATGACGAACTCTTAGAAGTCGCCTAGCGATTTTCGTGTAGTTGGTCCATAATAAATGGAAAATAATAATAAAAAAATACCATTTGTTGTGAATAGAGAGAGAACAGAGTCGCTTTCATATGGTGGGAAAGCACCACACCTATTCTGTTAAATGAGAATGAATGGGGGAAGAATGGAAGAGTTTTTAAGCATTTTGAGCTTTAAATTGCAAAGCGAAAAATACATACCCAACTTAGTTCAAAAACGCTGAACATATAAATCAACGGAAAAAAGATGGGCAACTGATAGGATTTGGAGGGCAAAGACGAATACTTCCAAGTGGAACGCTAACATTATCGCCACTTCAATGTGATGCTACTTTCCATTTCTCCCGATATTAAAGTTGAAATTTCTGAAAGCGGCCACATCGACTGGGACCCTGGCGTGTTTGCAATAAAAATGCATTCTCAGAACTGTCAAATCACATCAATGGAAAGCTAAGTGACCAGTCGTGCAACCATTAAAATTATGTTAAGGCAATTGAATTAGCTAAGGACGACAAAAGTGTGTATGAATTCATCAAGGATCAACCAAAATCTGGAATAAAATACCTTTGAAACGTCAATTTATCGCACTTTAACCAAGCCCTTGCTACCCTTTTGCTGCATGAATTGTGTGGTTGTAAAAGTTAAATTTGTCACTAACTTTTTCATCATCAAATACTGCTGACATGGAGGTCACCCAATGCATCAAACGCGGATGTATTCTCCAACTCAGGAAGCCTGCAATGAATGACATTCCTAGAAAGTACTGTTTTTAGAAAGCCCTCTAGCTTAGATCGCATCTTCTAAAAATCTTCCATTCGATTAGAATTTCCGGTCACCGAGAAAGGTGATTTCAATAAGATAAAATATAAAGCTAGAAAATTATTATGTTGATTATTGTATATGTAATTGGGAAATGGGTATTGATTATTATATCATAACATCAGTTGTACGACGTCTAGGTATTGACAAGGAAATGCATTATAAAATGTGCGTACATTTTTTTTACATTTAGACTTTCCGCTATTTCTCGTGATGTTTGCCTCTACGTCAAATTTAACCATTAAATATCGTAAACTACTATGAGAACTTTTCAAAATAATGCGTTACAAGGGAGACGGTCGCACAAGTGGTCCAACCCGAACCATTTTCGACGGGGCATTTCCGCGTGCCAAAACACATCAGTGTATCAAATTTCACCAAAATATCCAAAAAATTGTTATCTGCAGGTTGCGCACAAAAAACAAGACGGATAGACTGATCGACGAACAAGCTCAGATCGATGCAGACAGTTTGTCTGGTTTAAGCCTAAAGCTTTCCGACGAAAGTTGTGAAGAAAGTTTTAGAATCCCTCTTAGTTCGTAATCTATTGCGTGCGGGTATATGAAGAGTCTGTAAAAAAAGAAGTGAATACTATGTACTTTGCCCCATCATAGATTTTCCAACAAAATTTTTTTGGGGGGAAAAGTGGTGCGACGCGCTGAACGTAATATCTAGGAGCCAGAAGATATGGCTATTAATACAGAAAACTCGCGGCCTGTAGTCACTGTAGTAGTGCTTCACTATTATTTTTTATATTTATAAGATCTTCCGTTAGAGCGATTATATATTCTCACTCTCTCGCTCTCTTTCAATGTTACGAAAGAGATTGTCGATGGATGGGAAATTAATATTCTTCTTGCTTAGTAGATTTTAATAAACGGAAATGAATTTACTTTCGCCGAACGTAATCAATGGACTATAATATCAACGTTAAAAGACGTGGCTTAGCCCTAATAGGAGGCGTATTTACGGGACCTGCATCATACATATTAGAGAAATTAGAGCCACACTTACAAGGTCAAATATATAGGTAATTAAATTATTATGGTCTTCTAATAAAAGCTGAATGAAACATTAAATATATGTTTCTTTCTGTTTTTTTTTTTACCATAGAACAAAGAAGGGATTCAATACAATATGTTACGTTTATCTGTTGGTGGTTGCGATTTCGATTTAAGTCCCTGATTTAAGTCGATTTCGATTTAAGTCCCAAATTTACACGTTTGGATGAGAGAGATCTTATGAAAATCCAACAAATCGCGCGCTTTAATCGATAACATAAGACTTATGGCTGCAGTGAAGAATCCACCACCATGGATGAAAACCAATAATGAATGGACTGGCTATAGTTGTTTGAAACGCAAATACTATCAAACTTGGGCAAACTATCATTTAAAGTAAGTGAAACTTCTACGGACATTAACATCAGATAATTGGTTCGGTAAAACGTTTTCTATAGATTCCTACACAAAGCACGTTCTGTTGCTAATCAAAGCCGACAATTGACATATTACGGAGCAGTATCATCCTAAGCTACTAAAAGTGTCTGATGGGCTTCGACAACAGGTTTGTTCAAATCAAGCAACAAAAATAATGAATGACAAAAATGTAATTATAAGCGTTCCATGATTACCGGCTGTACGCACTGAATAACTGAATGGAAAATTATTATTATGATTTTACGTAAAGGAAGGTCAAAATGATCGGGTTGAATTGTTGTGTGTATTGACACTTCCTCGCATTATTTTATCAATTTCACCAATAGATGTCGCTTCTCAAAATACATTTTATACAAATACATAGTTTTTCGTACATACAGCGCATATAAACCATACTGTTTTTCGACTTTGCCTTGTTCAATGCGAATCAGCAAAAGAGTTAAAATCATCTTCCCTTACGAAGAGGTTGTAGACGAATCAAAGGCCGGATTCAACAAATTTTAACCGTGAACTTTTCAGTGATGTGTGATAAATATTCTAGCTCCCTGTGACATTGATGAAATCTTTCTGAAAATGGGTTTTTTTTTTTTTTAATTATTACAAATTTGGGCGATTTACAACAAAATTTCAACTTCTTGAAATTAATTTTTGTGAATGTGAAGGCTTTCCGAATAGAAAGAAGTACAGAGGGACACACGTGTCCAAAGAATGCGATCTTCGTTAGGTATACTTTGGAAATCTATATCTCTGTGAATATAACGTAGAACGTGATGAGAGACATGAGAAAATGTCGTTAGCCTTCATAGAATCTCCAGAAACTTTACAATATCTTTTATTTGATGTCGAATTAGTTATAAAACGGATATGTGCAGATGACTTTACATTATGTTCTTTAGTGGAATGCATAAATTTTTTTTACAGTTTATTATGAACCGAGCGATATATATAACCTAAAAACGTTTCTCTGTGCTTCCCTATTTTACAAGGAATTTCATAATAATTTGTTGTAACAAGCTGCCTGTAAAGTGCAACATTTGATCATGATCGTGATCACGGGTGCTTTACCACTGACTGATGCTGCTGGCTTATGTTCGAGTAGAAAATGTATTTATAAGATATTATTTACGTTCATAATGAAAATGAATTGATTAACTCGTCCCAATCCGAAGAAATAACAATGACATGATGAATGAAAAGGCCTGGATATAGCGAGTATAATGGAGGTACTGTTTTTCCAAGCATGTTGTAGAACTTCTCACGAATGCTTTTTTTCTTCGTTTCAGGTGCTTTACATTCACATCATACATGTTTCAGTTGCTGTTAATGAAATTGAATGAAGTATAACATCGCTTATCGAAAAGGAGAACATGCTAACCATTCTTTATAATTCATCATTCAATATAATCATCAAGGTTAAAAATTAAGTTTGATTTTGTTTAAAAAAAAACCAGTATATGTATGCGAAATTAATCAGAGTTTTACTACTACAATATTTTTTGTTCAAATTATGCGCTTACTTATTAAATCTACTTGTATACATATATAAAAAAACTTTAA
>KK502599.1:462495-475127 GCA_000688735.1 Glossina austeni
ACCAGGAAAGAGATAAAAAAATGATGGAAGACATGTACACATTTTCAATGAAAAAAATTGAATTTTTCATAACTGCAAAGCAGTGGTTCGAAATTTGAAGTTGGAAGTTTAGTTTTATAGTAGAAGAAAGAGTAAAACTACCGTGAACGGTTTACACGCGCTTTGTTTAAGAATATTACATATTTGCTGAATTTTATTTTGTTTTATACAGCATATATAATGTGACTAACATAGCGAAAGAACATCTACACATGAAAAGCTTCGATTAGAGTTAAATATCACAGAATCGTTGGAAAGCATAGCTTACAGGTTAGGCTATAGAAAGATTTACAAGATTGTTGTTAAATAAATGATTTCAATAATTTTTGTTCGTAATGGGGCTTCGCTTGCTATTTTTGGAAACTGTTTACTCGAAAAATCCCAAAGGCAAAATTAGCATCATCGTCAACAATACATTTTGAAATGTTTGCAATTTTATAAAATGGGTTTCTCCACACTGGACAGGCATGTAATACAATCGATTGAAAAGCACCTATACGTAACACAATTTACTAACAGTCGTAAATTGGGAGTTTCGGCTAACTCATGCATACGGAATTTTTATGGCGATGTTGCATTTAAATGCAACGTTGCATGTTGAATATGAATACGGAAGATTAACTTTGTAACGAGTCTTCTTGGGCCCAGGGCTTGACCAGGACTCGTTCCAAGAACCTCCGGCTGTTGTTCTTTTTATTTATATTTATTATTTTTAGAGGGATCATATAAGCGATTTTTAAGGGGAGTGGGAGAAAAAAATAATCACCGTGGTGACCTGACTCTTGTTTAGCGCTTTCAATAGTTTTTTTCTTTTTCGTCCCGACAGATTAGTTTTCACGTTTTAGCTGTATCGCGAGATTCTGGAAAAAAAGAAGAACATGCCGCGGGTGTTATAGCAGCCTGTCTAGGCCGTCCCTAGCCGTTTCACGTCGCAGAGATAGTGCCCATTAGTCATTCAGGGATGACGGCTAAGCCAAACCTGCCATCCACTATCCGTAAAAGTCGACAGTCCTATTAGTCAATCAGGGATGACGGCTAAGCCAAACGTGCCATCCCCTATCCGTAAAAAGTCAACAGTCTCATTAGTCATTCAGGGATGACGGCTAAGCCAAATCTGCCATCCCCTATCTGTAAAAAGTCAACAGCGTCATTAGTCATTCAGGGATGACGACTAAGCCAACCTTGCCATCCACTATCCGTAAAGTCAAAGTCCTCTTAGTCATTCGGGGATGAAGGCTAAGCCAAACCTGCCATCCCCTATCCGTGAAGTCAAAAAAAACCTTATCGGTAACGTCCCTAGTTGTGTAGTCCGTGTTTACTTACCTCTGGCTGCTATAACACGACATTCTGTCAGTCGTGTTGTTTTCCTGAATAATTTTATTACCCCGTAATTGCATATTAAATTAATAAAAGCATTAATACTGCGTATACACACGTCTTCTAACTGCTGTGTCATTAAAGCGGCAACGCAATTAAAAAAACATTTTATCAACTTCTTACGCCGCACGCCCGGTATCATTTTTGGCGTTTAACAAAATCGAATGAATTTCGCCTTGCCAAGCCTCAGCCAATTTATCTTTCATAGCGGTCACCTGATGACTGACGCAATTCTAGAAACAAATGCAATCTTCAGGTCCTTTCAAATTCCGCAATTCAGGATTATTTACTTTACTTTACGCGATACCATGCACGCAAAATGAAAGGCATATGCAAAAGTATTTAAAATATTTAATCAGCATATATACGTTGTATATATATAGATAGATATGTACAGACAGACATACAATATTTAATTCTATATAAAACTTTCTTATATTGCCATTTATCGAGAGATGGATTATCGAATATAGGACCTTTCAGCATGTGATGTAATTTCCATTATACTTTTAAGCTCTTAACATGCAATAACTCTATAGAACACTCTTAGACCGTCTTAGACAGTCCTAAACACTCGTAGTCACTTCTGTACTCAAAATAACTCTATAAAACAATCTTAGACAGTCTTAGACAGTCCTAAACAGTCCTAAAAGTGTTGAGGTTGCAAAACGTAAGTAAGTAAGCAAAGCAGTGCAACCGACATTGGTATGAGTTGCATGACACTTTGTTTGTTCGACGTGTCGTTTACCGGCGTTTTTTTTAATACATAAATTATTTTGCTTTCATACCTCCCTCATGGGCACATTTAAAACACATTTACACAAAACCTATAATTATTTGCAGATAATTATTTATTTTGAAAATATTGGCCTTAGGAGACAGCATGCTATGCAGAGCATCAGGTTTGGGCCGATTGTGAACAAATCTAAGATTTGCACAAGCCTTCTTCGTACTTGCGGATTCTGTGAAATCACAAGAAATTGTGCACTAATAGTTAATAATAAACTGGAAAAAAAATAAAAGCGAATCACCATCACTGTCCCATTACATCGATGTTTTGCCTATAGTTACCTTAACTACTACTACCTTAATACCTATTTGCATGAGTGTTGTAACGAAATTCTTATGCTATCTACTATTATGTAGGCTAGCTGAGGTTTGATCAAACCTGTTGCTTGCAAACAAGTTATCATCTGGGCTTTCCATGGGTAAGTATTCTAATGCTATCCTTATGTGTATTTTATTATTATTACTACCTTACGTGCCAACCCGTGTGAGTGTTGGTGCTGGCTTAGGTACTAAATCGAACGATTTTATAAACCGTTAAGCATGCCTTCATGTAATATGCATACTTTTATAAGCTCTCCTTTTTCTTCAAAACGTTTGCTTGTATGCGTTGCATATACTAACTTAGGCCTAGTCGCGTATGTTTGCTTGCATCTACTAATACTACCTTAAGTACCGAACCGTATGAGTTAATTGTAACGCTAAAATCGTTCACAGTGTCTGGGTTGTTTTTTAAACCGTTCTCTACTTGCAGCATCTCAAATGTGCGCTCAATAAAGGTCTTTAGCTTGGCCAAGAGCAAGGCGTTTGTGCATTCGTCAACTTTCACAAATTCATCCACAAGTACTGAGCCCAAATACAGAGAGTAGAAATTAGAGGCTCCATCAATAAGACTCCTGCTTTCGTACCATATGCACATCGTAGCGTAGTAGGCGACATGTGCGCTCCGTAACTCTTACGTCTGTTTAATATTTATCCATAACTCTTACGTCTGTTTAATATTTATCCATTATTTGCGAGATCAAACGTCAAACCTTATTCAGAATCTGTAAGGTGGGGTGTATTTCGGTGCTGACATCAGAATTATTGTGGCGTATAGCAACACAGGGACTATCCGCTCAATAAGCGGTATTTGTAAGCTCGCCTTGCAAACTGCAGTGATACGGCAATAATTTATCGCATCGTCTCATCTATGTCCTCGATACCTACGCTAGTATGATAGGCTAGAAATCTCAAGTTAGTAACGTTCTCGCATCAGCACCAGCATGATTAACAACTCTGTGCTCTCTCCATTGTAAACAAAAGGGTATGTTTTTATAAATCTTGTAAAGGGAAAAACCAGATAACGGCTTTTAGATATTTTAGCGAAAATTCAACTCAATGCAATTCAATTAGTTTCAACAAAGCCATTTCAGAAGACACAAAGAAGTTGCAAGAAGTGAATAATTGCGAAAAAAATTTCAAAAAAGGAATTAAAAAGATTAAATAGGAAATAGAACCGACCGGTAGGACTGACGGCACTGGTACGCCTAGTATGCCTAATAAGCCTAATATGCCTAATACGCGTAGTGTGCCTAATGTAGGAAGCCTCGCCATTACATTATACGATCCAGTATTTAGTAATATAGTTGATTATGATGCACCATCGACATCAGCCGTGCAATCAAAACAACGAACAAAACATGACTTCAAAATCAGCTTTGGGCGAAGCAGAGTACTGTGAAAGCCATAAGCCACTGTAAGGTATAGCTTAAAATATTGATAATTCATCTCGTGGTTTCTTTCTAGCATTTCTTGGCAAATGTCCTTCAAAGCTCCAATAACAATCTTCGACTCCTCTATCGCCTAAACAATAAATATTTAAATAAATTTTCGCAACATTTTCTGTTTGCAATTTGCTTTTGTATCCCGAGATCAAAACTTTATTAAACATTATTAAATATTCTTCAACATTATTAAACATTTTTAAACATGTCAAAATTAAGCAAGATTTTAATATGATAAATACGATATGATAAATATATTACAATTTTTACAATCTAGCCGTGGCGTTACCACCACGTTTTGAAACGTGACGTTCTCTATTGTGAAAACGTGGTATTTTGGGTTGCCAACTGCAAAAGAGAACCAGCTAACAATCTTTTGCGTCTAGTAGAACATTCATTGAAAGACCAGTTGAGTATTCGTCCTTGATCTGTGAGACCTATAAATATGGTCATGCGATCAGGGCCACTCAATTCAAAACGCAATTTATTTGAAATGGGTCAACAAGTTGGTTTGAGAATAACAAAACGAGTGTTGGAGCTTCTCCGAGTATATAACGGTCCTCTTCGCTAGGTATCCAAAAGCCGAAATGTCTAAAATAAAAAGTTCAAAATTAGAATGAATGTGAAAACTTCCAAGTGTATGTAAACTTACCTAGCCTTGTGCCATCGGTGGTCGTATAAAGGCATACCGCAAAACATTTCTTTAGCGCGATAGTCGGTTACCCTAAGTTTGGGATCAATTGAAATAAAAATGATAATTTTGAAACCAACAGTACACTATGGGGCTAATTCTAATCTTTTTACCATCCAAGATTTTTACGTTCCAAACTTGAGGAAACACATATATACCAGATTCTTTCACACGTCTGGTTTTGTCTGTATCGTGGATTATAAGATGGGCATGCTAGCATGAATTAAAAGAATGAGGATTAATGTCGGAAATAAGCATATCTATGAGAGGCTGTTTTGCCTGTATAAGGAAATCCTAAAGGAGTAAGTGCGATGCATCCCATTAGAAGTCGTTTTGCAACAATAGCTGGTAGGCCTCTTTACACAGTAGTGGCTAGAGAAAGCCTGTAATGTTGACGTGCTCAGGACGTGAGTTCGCGTCACCTCCAACCAGAAATAGAATTCTAAATGAGGCGAATTCACGTTAGCGATCGCGG
Source organism: Glossina austeni (assembly GCA_000688735.1). Classification (NCBI taxonomy): domain Eukaryota; kingdom Metazoa; phylum Arthropoda; class Insecta; order Diptera; family Glossinidae; genus Glossina; species Glossina austeni. Next base: position 467,630 of record KK502599.1, read on the forward strand.
GCGTGTTCTTCAAAAAACATTTTCTAGTTATTAACCCTTAAATGCATGAATGTTTATTTCTAACAAATAAAATTTTGAAATCAACCGGGAATTGGGATTAGCTAGTAGGAAAAATAAAAAAAAAACATGAATTTCTCTTTAATTTTCAAGAAAATACATCAATGCATTCCTACATCATCGTGAATAATCACTTTTTGAGTTTCACAAATCTACTGCGTGCAGCGATGTAATGTTTAAAACATAAACAATATATTACTTATTGCTTTACAAAACATGAAAGTCCATGAAATAATTATTTTTAAGGTTCAGTCATAAGGAACATTGCATTTTCTGCATGACCACTGTGTGGTATCCTTACATAGTGGAACTCTATATCTCAATGTATTTCCATACAGTGATTCCAGTGATCTACGCCGTCTTTTAGTAAATCCATAGGATGACCAAAGAATGAGATGACCCTTTAGGTTCAACGGCAACGTCCAATAGATGATAAAATAGGCGCGGGTGCCATTTGCGGCTTTTGGGTGTTCTACGACAGCGGCCTAAGTCGCCATCCATTACGGCCACTCGTACCATATGCATTTTGTACTTTTGCACTGTTTTTGGACAAGAGATATCGATCTGTTGCTTTAGTCGCCTATCACATCGAGAAAAAACAGGGGTTGGCTATAATTCTAGATATTATTTTTGAATATATTTCTAATTTTTGTATTTCCTCATAACGTTGAATTTCACTTTTTTTTTTTTATGGAAACTCGAAGTTAACTCCCTTTTTCATTTACGTGTACACTTGGGACAAAATTTCGTAATTAAGTTTTCCCCACAGAATTTTACACCTGAAAACTCAGTTTCTCTTTTAACACGGTACACCTTGCATTGACTTGCATTGTTTGAAGTCATCGCACGGTTCGGATACGACGCGAATAAGGTTTCGAAACAACACTATACAAATTTTTTTTTATTAATATTATATTTAAGCTTAAATTATATTATTCTATATGATAAAAAAATAAAAAGGTTTCGCATAACGTGGTTTCAATTCAGCACGATACGAATTAACCGTGTTAAGCGTAGATGTCTGTATTTATTTACATGTTGCGCTTATTATTCGCAATCGATTTAAAATTCATCACAATATTAGCAACGGTTATATGCACTGTGGAGAACAAAGTAATTAAACGAATATTTCATCTGCTGGGCATATAATAAGTAAAACATCGGATCCACCCTCGCACTACTTGGTATAATGAAATGACAACAGTAATGCAAATATACGAGATCATGTCTCTTTTAATCGACGCATGCGTAATAGGTATTAGAGAGGGAGAGAAATTAAAAGATAAAATAGTTGAAAGTAGAAAAGAGATTTGCTTTCTGAATTTTTCTGGGTGCCTAGTGTTTCACAATGGGCGTTTAATGAAAAGTTTCACTTCTGCTTGAATTAGGTGGGCGTCATTGCATTTCTCATTATATGAAAGCACAAACATTACGATAAATTTTACTTCTGATTTTTATACATAAAATCCCGCCGACTGAGTAAATCAAGTACTGTGAAGACGCTTGAACAGATAAATTTTGTAACACTTACGGGTAACATGTTTGTTTGAAAATGTAGTTAGGGTTTGTTTTCATTTCATTATTACATAAGGCGCACTTCTTTTCATAACCCACACAACTTGTGCGTGTGCAAGGATATATTAAGTTCATGAGGATGTATGAGCTATCCAAAAGGACTTAAAATCGATCCACTGTTTATTATGCTGATCTTGTCTGTCCGCCTGGATGTCTTGTTTTCTTGTGTTCAATCCAAATGCCGCAATGTTGGAGATATTGTGATAAAATTTGGTACATTGACGTGTGAAAACGCTGCGGAAAATGGTTCGAATCGCTTAACTTTTTCCATCATTTCCCTTATAACGCGTTATTTTGAAAAGTCGATATATGGGTAGCTGCAGGGGATGTGGGACATTCGTTGGTATGTCGTGCGCCGCTATAGTGTCCAAATGAACTTGTTTTCTTGTCTTTCCAAGGTGAACAAAAGTCTGAAGAATTGCAACTAAATTTTACATGAATTAATTTCTCTTATATGTTAGAATATTTTATGCATTTCTTATGCAGATTACATTTTATATCAAAATGAATTTATTTAATAATTTATTTATATAAAGGACCTTTGCTTTCTTTTATATAACGCGCTTAACATTTTTGCGTCTTTTTTTCGTAGCATCTTCGATTCATGTTTTCGAATACTTTTTAGATATTTTTTTCAGAATTTATAATAAATGCTGTACGCGACGCAAACCTACATTTGATCAATCAACTCTCAATGTCAGTCTTGCTAATTCATTTTGCAAGAAATGGTTATTTGAGGGCCTACATTTCTACCATCAAAAAGCACTTCATTTTATCTTTTGGTTACATGGTTAGTCGTTTTGCTTTGAATAATTAGTTCATTTCCAAACATCAATCAAATTGTACGGGCAATATTGAATTGTACCTTATTTCGGTATATTTTATAGTATTCTTCACCTACTTTCAAAACTTGTCGGCAAATTTTTACGGAGCCTTCGATGGCCTCTGGATCATAGGAAAAGTGTATTGATAACATTGAAAATTCTCTTTTAAAAAAATTAATTAACTAAAAATTTGATTTGCGGATCTGACAGGGTTGGGTTTTTGAGAATCATTCAAGTTTTTAACGCAAGCACTCCTACACATATGCTCTATAATCAAACCTCCGCTACTTTTCTAGTACAGCTTTGTCAAAATAAACATAATATATAATATCGCTTGAAATGAGGTGTATTTTCACAAGAATTAATTAACATATAAATTATATTCGTTTACGCGTATATGTATATGTATATACATTTTCAATTTGTATATTTTCCACTAGGCGCACAAACAATGAACGTGTTTTCCAATATCGATTCGCATTTAAATTTCAAAGTTTGTTATCAAGTGAGCAGAACAGCAATAAGAGTGTAGCAAGCAATCATTTATTTATCTTCACTCTCATAAAATGTTTTTTATTTTTTTTATTGCTTAAGTTTCAATTTTTTCGCTCTTTACATGGATTTTGTTATTGCTTAGTGATATGTGCTTCTCTCTTGCTTCTGCTTCTCTTGTCTTATCTAAATGTGGATAGAGAAAATTATCTCTTATAAGAAACTATTGTACGAGTATTGTATTACTTTGGGTATGTTTAATAAAATTATTGCTGCGTGTGTGTTTGTGTGTTCAAAACAAAATATGAATACATTTTCAGGAAAGACACAATGCAAGCACTATTTACAATGTTTATGTCTTCTGCTGAGTTTCATATAAGACGAAATAAAGATAAAACATTTCATTTGTAAGCATACAACTGTTTTTTCCTTATCTACAAGTGCTTCACATTCATGACGTGAACATATTCCTTTATAGATTTGGCTGCTATTAGCTGACGTATATTTGAATATAGAACAATCTGTGGAAGCTATGAATTCTATAAATGCACCCTCACAAATGTATCCTTTGGAACATCAAATAGTGCATCTGGTATATACAAATTTATTTTAATTTTATGGACCATATTGAACTCCTTTGTTTTTAGAGAGGCCAAGTATGCGCTTTAATGTAACAATGACACGAAGCAAAGCAATATAAACTCATAATATGCTGGGCGAAGTCCGTCTAGCTGAGAAATTGTTAAAAGATGCGGCCAAACTAGATCCAAACGGTCCTAGAATATGGTGAACTACTCTTCTTTTTCTTTTTTTTTTCTTTCTATCTGGAACATCATTCACTTTGCATTGCAATAAAATCAAAAATTTTGATAGGTTTTAATTGGGTAAAGTTTTGGAAACTTTGGGAGAAGACACAGCTTCTGCGAACTGCATGGCTATTGCTCCACAGTTGGAAGCGACCTGTCCTACTAGTATGTAACTAATGGGTGATAATAATGAACGTTTTGTCCCATTGGAAGAATGTTTGCATAATGAAATTTCGATGTTTTTTAAATATTTGATTGTGTCTTTATTTTTTCAAAGCTTGGTTACATGAGGAGAATTGTAAAATTTTGGTTTTATTATATAAAGCAAATAAATAAATAAAAAAAAACGACTTATTTTTCTTATTTTTACTTCATTCCCCTTCAAAGTAATCCCCTTTGGAATGAATACAATTATGACCACGTCTTTTCTAATCTTCGAAACAGTTGCAACAGTCGATTTCCTCAATGGACTTCAAAACTTCCTTCGATTGGACTTGAATATCTTTAATCGAATCAAAACTACGTCCCCTGAACACTTTTTTGGCCTTCACAGGTAACCAAAAGTCGAATGGAGCTAAATAAGGCGAACAGTGTGCTTGTGAAACAATACGAGTCGTATTTTTGATAAGAAAATCTCGAATAACAAATAAGGCGTGATGCAAAAACCAAGAATTGTCTTCCCATAATTCTGGCCGTTTCTCGCGAATAGCTTCGCACAAAGAGCGCATAAGGCTTAAATAATATTCTTTGCTAACAGCCTGGTCCGGCTGAAGAAATTCATAATACACTATAACATAATAATCAAAGAAAGCTATAAACATCACCTTAAGTCTCGACTTGCGTCGATGCGGTTTATTCACTCTTAATTTATCATTTGGCTGAATGGGTGCTTCCTCCCGTAATAATGCTGTTGCTGGTTGCTGTACGGCCACCTGCTAATCAGAAATCATTATTTCAGACACGTTAATACGACGCTGTTCTTCAAATATATTGAGTTTTTTTGGAAGTAAATGGAACGAGCCACTTTTAAGGCTCACATCGATTGTATCGATCCAATCGATGTTTGTGTGATATCAACAGGATCTCTAATTATCAACCAACTACTACTAATTACTAGGACTTTGATTTTGTTGATATTTTCATCAGTGGTTGAATTCGATGGCCTTCCCGGACGTGATTCGTCTTCAACTGCCTCTCTACCCTCTTTAAACTTTTTGCACCTTTTGTATACTTTTGATTGGGCCGTTGTTTCATCGCCATGACAATTTCTTAACATTTTCAATACATCCGCATAAGCGATTCCATTCTTTAAATAAAATTTAATGCAAATTCTTTACTCAATGAATTAACTCATTTGGAAAATTAGTCGGCAACTATTTTTTTTTTTGTTTTTGGTTTGCTTAGATGAATTGATTAACCCTGTTAACACCCATATATCCAGTAGCGTGATAAATTTCTATTATTTGTTGATCCGTTGGGAGTTGAGTGCTCTGCATTCTGGAGATATTTCCAGAATATTGATTAGCTTTGACTGATTAGACAAAAAAGAAATAAGCAAAAAACAGACCAAAAATAATGAGCAAAAACTGTAAGATTAAATTTAAAGGACAATCCAGCAGTTTTGACAAAAGAAATCAACTGCTTGAGATGAGCAACTATTTATTTATTTATAGTTACAAGATCAACGTTATTCTATAAACAAACAAGCCGCAGGGCATGGAACTTCTATCATATGTTTTTCTCTCAAATTCCCATACCACCCATTGATTTGTAAACATTCTGCAGCTGTTTTCTCTCAAATTTTCATATGTTACTGAACTTAACACATTGCCGACCGCACAAATTGCACCTCAATATATGCTACCCACCGGGCATTTCTTACGTGTGATAACTAGCGAAGTTCTCAAATATATGTAAATAACAATTACGTATTTATAAACATTGAAAGAAATAAAATAGTAAAATAGTGTTAATAGAATTAATTAATATTTATTTATTTTCATTCAAGTGACAAAATCAAGTTTGTAAAATTTAATATTTGGTTAGAGTATGATATCGTCGGAAACATTTAAGTTTATGTAGCGGTACTCCACAGCTTTTGCAAATATATCGAGCATATCCCGTTTTTTTATGCGCAGAACAGACTTTATATTGTCTGTGGGGATATTTTTTCTTGCCGCCAGTAACAATTTGAATAAGTGTATGTTTATTCATATCCATCGAAAGTCTATCTGGTGAATCAGTTCTGGGCGACTGTTTTGTTCTTTCCTTACTTGTTGAAGGTTCTTCTTCTTTTTCCTCTATTAGTTATATTGCAATTTTGAGTACAAATTTTTTATAGTTTATTCTCGTATTATTTAATTTTTTATACACCAAAAATGAATTAAAAAAACCGCAAATTGTCAAACGGAGAGATGTCCCCGATCGGTCGTGCACCGACATTTTAAAAAATGGGGAGATTACCCCGAGCGGTCGGCAATGTGTTAAGGAAAACAATGTACATGACGGTACATTTGTCTGCCTAGAGCCTTTTTCAGTACGACGTTACGAGTCATCTGATGATGCGCTGAATACCTCTCAAGAAGAAGAAGATTGTACACAAGCTATCGAAAGTTAGAACGAAACAATTTAAAACAATTATCATCTAATTATCATCAGATACGAGGTATCTGTGGAGTCTTGTTTTTTCATAGTCTTTCACTTATATTAAATATTTTAGGAAAAATGACTTCACCCACGCAGGTCGAAGATATGCAAAGAATATGGGGAATTTGTGCCGAATATATTTACTACAGAAACAAAAAAAAAGTGCCGAACATTTTTATTCGTTTCCTGGGTTTTGTAGAAAATAGTGCAAATAAGTTTTCCGAAGAATGTTTTTAATAATAATTGCATTGGCGGAGAAATTATGTCAACTTTAACAAGCCTGTGTTTGCCTCTACATTGCACATTTTATTTGCGTACGATTTTTGTTTATTTCATACCACATATCTTGCAAAGACCGTTTTATGTTATTTGTTTGGATAAAAAATAAATATAGTTTGCAACGTATACAAAGCTTTCAATAAGGGACCATCAAACAATTTGTCACGTCGCCTAAAATAAGCTAACAATGATTAGAAGAACTTGAATAATGAACGATCGTCACTGTACTAAGTCGAGAGCCCCCAGGCGTACAGGAGATCTCAATTTCTATTAAAAAAGTGAAATATATGCATATGCTTATCTCACTGCCGGTTGGCAACGACATCACAAGTCTTGTTTACGTTTTCGTAGCAATTTGTTTGGTTGGTTGACAATTGCTCACTCAACATATTGCTGCTCGCTAGCAACTACTTTTCTCCATCTTGTGGCTGCACGGTTTTCCGCACTACCGCACTTGAGGTATCGTGATAGGCGCGATGTCATTTACTCTAACTGGCACGCATCTCCTGTAGGCCTACGACTTTGTTTAACTTAAAACTATAATAATATTTGTAATAAATTATTCATGTAACAACAATAATAATAAAACCTCGCACAAATTATTGTTTGCAATAAATTGAAAACATTTTTATGCTTGATAAACTATTGTAAGTAGATCACGCAGCCTACATCCAAATGCTTTTTAATGACGAACAGCAACCTCTTCAGCTTTCAGATCTCGAGTTCTCCACAGACAATATCTATTATCTAAATAATACATTAATATTAGGTTGGGGAAAAAGAAATCCATTATTTCTTCTTCTTCTTTTGCTTCTTTTT
>KK502599.1:481751-513308 GCA_000688735.1 Glossina austeni
GGGATGGCGATTAAGCTGAACCAGCACATCCCTGAAGGACGAAAGTGACTATTGACTCTACGGATAGGGGATGTGCTGGTTCAGCTTAATCGCCATCCCTGAAGGACGAAAATGACTATTGACTCTACGAATATGGGATGTGCTGGTTCAGCTTAATCGCCATCCCTGAAGGACTGAAAAGACTACTGACTCTACGGATAGGGGATGTGCTGGTTCAGCTTAATCGCCATCCCTGAAGGACTGGTGAACACTTTTTTTTACAAAGACCAGTTAGGAAGGGATCCGCGGCTGCTATGACACACGTGAAATAATTCGTCTTTTTGTAGTAACCCGCGAATACGGAATTAAAAACGTGCACACAGAATCAAACAACGAGAAAAGTCGCGGCCACCAAGCTGGTTTTTGTTCATCCCAACGCTCTGAAAGCGCGTCGGTAATCTCTACGAAATAAATAAGTAAATTAAATTAAAACCAAACCCGAAGGTCCAACACATCTTTTATAAATTGTCTTGGAAACGGACTCTGGATTGGCTGAGTTCTACACTGCCCAAGAAAGAACCGTTACATACGTTTAAAAAAAATTTCATTAGCAGCAAGAAATTTTTTCTTTGAAATTTCGGAACTTTCCATAAACGAAATGTGCTGGACATCGTTGTGTGCAAATTTTAATTTAAACGTTCTGACAAGTATTCTAAAAATTATTAAAGTTTCGAATATGGGTATTGGTATCCAACCAAACAACAATGTTTGCATTGAAGCCCACGCTAACCGGATCAAGAAACTTGAGCGATCTTTGACAGATGCTAAAAAAGTTATATAAAAAAGTTATTGTGCCGTCAAAAGAACACTCTTCGCTCTCAACTAAATAGAAGAATGAAGATAAACGAATTTTTTTTTCTTTTATTTCAAATTTGGACTAATTTGTGGCAGTGCCCCTTGACCAAAAGACATTTCCAGAGAATGGTTGCGGTGGTGCAGAAAGCATGAGAGGGGTACAAAGAAGGAAATCAAAAGATATAAATAATATGAAAATTATGTAAGAAAAAGAAATATATTTCATGAAAAATCATTAAAGGCCGAGTATTTTGAGGAAAAGTAAAAAAAAAAGTTCGAGTACGAAAACGAAATTATTACCAAACGATAATTGATTATCCATAGTTAACTTTCAACTAATTAATTAGTTATAACTTAATTTTATCTTTCATATTAGGGCTAATGAAAGGTGTACGTCTGGGCCGACAGGCGCGCTCAATGTATGCACATATATGTGTATATATATATATATATGTGCTTGCCCAAGGTATATTATTTCTTAACGAGTACAATCAGAACTAAATGTGAGTCTTACAAAGAGGGTAGAATTTGATACTAGCGACTAAGGATTCCTCATCGAATTGATTACGGCACCATTACAACTATTTTCATCATCATCCGAGTTCTTATAATCGTAGAAATTGAAGAATACATCATCTTTCAAATCTGAGGCACCTTCGCCGCTGCAAACTGGAAAACTCAAGCGATCATTTAATTTAGTCACAGGCCGTATATTTGCGAAGATCTTGCAATGTTTTCGTCGTCTCGCAAATATCCTGCTCATGATATTCTTGACGCCAACGTAACCGACGTTTATACCAAAGATATCAGAAAAAAAATTGTGATATAACTGCAACAACGACGACGACAAACTTCGACGTCTTCATAGTAAAATATAGAAATGTGGATAATGAGATGTTAGCTTCAACAAGCATTTTACAATATTTATAGAACGTCGATTGGTTGGCGGACTCCAGCGATAGCAAAGAACGAATGATATTGAACCAGTTATGAAAATATACCAAAAAATATACTTTTTATAGGCAACAATGATGGTTCGCATATTTTCGCTAGAAAACCAAGAGGAACAGACGACAGCCAAGTTTAGTTCGATCGATAAAATGATTCTGAATCGATCACTGTAATAAAGGTGAGTCTGTCCAATGTCCTTCTGGATGCGGCAAACGTCTGCACGAACTTATTGTAGCCTTGCACCGTAAGAGATGTAGGGTATAAAGTTGAACTTGATATGGCTATGTAGATTACATGGTTTTTTTTTTCTTTTAATTTAAGTTTGGACCAGTTACGCTGCTTGCTGCACAGTTATTAGTTGCTACAGCTTCACGAGAGCCAAAAATTAGTCCCGTCTGATCCAAATTTTTCGCACACACTATAGAAATATTGAAATGGCAACATTTTTTTTCAAAAGAACTCATTAGTCTTTACATGGACAGGACTTGCCAAAAATTGTTCTAGCCAACTCAATCCTCTTTCAATAACGTTCATCCTTGCACCTAAATATGTTAATAAATAAAATTTCATTAAAGTATTTCGACAGATAGTTTGAATAGCAAAATACATGAGATGGACGGACGGATGGACAGAATTAGAATATGGTAATTATTACATCTCAAATTGTTTTGGATGTTCTGTACATCGCCGCAAATTTAATATACCGTTATCATGACATTTGTATAGAAAATTTCAGGCATTAAGGAAATATTTATTTTGAGTAAATTTTTAAATCAATAATAAATTTCATATATATAGTCTTAAATGTAAACGATTTTCTTAAAAATAAACTTGAAATTATTATAAATTAGTTTATTTGTTTATTATACATTTTGTTTTTTATACATATATATTTAAGGCGCATAAAAAACTTTCAATGCAAACCAAACGAAATTTGTTACGACAGACATATATGCATATGCGCAGTCGTATATTTAAGCTTCTGCTGCTAGTTTTAGTTAGTTAAAGGAAATAATACTTCTTTGAGTGTTGAGGTTTTTTTTTTTTAAATAATATTTTTGTTGTTATCGCTATTATTGTGGGTGAAATATTATTTAATTCATTTATAAAGAGTGATAAGTGATTGTTAAGGATAAAGATAAAAAATAAATCGTGTTTTCAATTTGTTATAATACATGGTTTTAGTGATGTTTTTTTTTTTTTGTTTTTTTCTCTTTTCAAGTGTTTTTATATAAATAAGTATTTATGTCTTTTAGTTATTGTATTTATTTATTTTTTGCAAACTTACAGTATTTCATTTTATTTAACTTATCAGATATATTTTAGAAAAAGATTATTGCTTTAGTTATTTAATGCTTTCAACCTGCCTGTAGAAAAGTAATTTGATTGACATTTTGTTGTTGCAGTTATTGTTGGTTTTTATCTTACAGGCTAAAAATTTCAAAAAAAAAAAAAAACAAAATTCTATCACAAAATAAAATGTTATGGAAAAAGTGCTTTTAAGGAATAGCTTTTCTTATAAATTTGAAATAATAAAATTTAGATGAAATTTTCATATCTTCAATGAATCATTCAATATATTTTTTCAGATATATCTAACCTTTGCTTTTTACGATTATTTACGTTTATTCGGTTTCCTTTCAACACGATTTCTGTGTAAAAAGTTATTTAATTCGAAAGTGAAAGTAATTTTCTAATTAAGATTTTCTATTGATTTGTTTTAAAAGGAACCTCATATTTATTTATACGTAAAGATAAATTGAAATGAATTATTTATTTTCAATTCGCTTTTTCCCTATAAATCGTACCTTATGTTATATAATTGCATTACATACCACTGCCGAAGTTTTTTTTTTCTTTTAGGTCGCTATAGGAAGTCTACGTTTAAAATCAGTCGTCGGGAATGAGTTCTTTGAGAAAATTATAACGAAAGTAAGATCGTATTAATATATTCGCATTTATATTATCAACGAATCCATATCAATTTTATGCACTGAATTACATCATTTCTCATATTTTTATTCTTTTTCTGCATTTTCGATTTTTTCAAAACTATTCTCTCGAAGAATATATGTAATGTGAGTCATGTAATGTCAAAATATAGAAAAGTAAACAAAAAATTCTCAATTTCAAAATTAATTTTTCAATGAAGTTTTTCTTTCACATACACCTAATTCTCTTTTTACACCAAATTCGTGTAAAAAAACGTATTGGCTAAATGACAAAATAGTAGATGCGTTCCAGATCTGAGAAAGCAGCTGAATAGTCCAATAAACAAGATTAAAAAATTCTTGTTATTAAAATTCACTTAAGAATTTATTTCGTGTTTACGCATTGGCGCTTAATTCATTAAATAAATTATAAACAATAAATTTTACTTTCGAAAACCAATTCATAGAATATTGAAAATCGTGTTAAAACAGAACAATTCGTGCAAAAAGAGAATTAAATGTATGTATTGTTCTTAATTGCATTTTTTAGTGGATACTTGAGCAGCATTTTCATTATATATTTTGAACAGCTTTGTTTGATACTGCGGAATAGCTTTTGTTTGATGCTTTATCAACTATGGAAAGTCGAAAGTAGCAAAATCCGGCTTATTTTCATTTTTTGTTATCGGTAAAATAAAAATGGTATTCAAGGAAAAAAAAAAATTGTTGAACGTATGAATGCAGACGGTGTGTTGATAGAAGACGAGTGCTAGAAATGGTTTACAAAATTTCAAAAAAAAAAAAAGGAAAAGTTCCAGTTAAATATTTTTTTTCAAAAGGAATAAAATACATTACAATTGTCTTGTCTTGGTTTGGTAATTTTAATTCCTAAGGTATGAGAAATCATTTATTCTGCAAGTATCTTTCAAGTCCATGTTTACGATGACAGAGTAACGTGAAATTGAAGTTGCTCTCGATCTCCTGCTTTATAGCACTTTTCATTTTTCATCTCTATGTCTATTATTTCAACGAAATTTGTTTGTAACAACGATAGAATCCGTTTTCTAATCTCCAACATCCATCTGTCAACAAGTTCTTTCTCGCCAAACGAAGGGATGGATATACGAGTTAAGCTTACACAAGTCTACATAAAAATGCTTATGAGCTTTCTATGTCTACAAATATTTCTTATTGGGTTGGCCGAGCCGCTTTTATTAGACTATATTCGCAGTATTTGTATAATCGAAAGTGCAAAAATGAAACATGGAAAACCATGTCTAACTAAAGCCCTATGAACGATAAACATAAAGTATTTGAAGAAATTTATTTTACTTTCCACAGCCTTTAAAACAATTTTTTTTAAGTGTTGATTAACTTTTCATAGGAAGTAAATGGTTTTTATTTTTAAAAAATGATTTTTCATTTAATGTATTTTTGGTGATACTTTTAGAAATTATTATAGAAAAAAAAAATTCCATTCAGGCGATTCTTCTCCTTCTCCAAATAATGAGTGAGAAGGCTTAATAAGAGAAGCTAATGGAACGGAAAAATTTTTATTTTTAAAGTACTTTTGATTTAAAAAATATTAAAGTTTTGAAAGATAACTTTATACTCATACAAAAATATTCTTTTGCAAGTCGTTTACCAAAGCGTTCTAACCCAAAACCCCAGTTCGCCATTTATTCTTTCACCGGTGCCAACAAAGGAATTCAAAATATTTTTACGTAACAAATGATCTAAACTATAAAAAATAGGCATGCAAGCGAATACCGTAAATGTATTTTCAATATAATCCGTTTTCAATTTTTTTTTTTCATAATTTTTTCGTTTTTAAAGAATTTTTCACGAAAAGTGAAAACATTTTGATTAAAAAAAAAAACTATTTTAGAAAAGTGGAAAATTCTTTGCTGTTTTACACATGACAAAGTATAAAATAATTTTTAGGTTAAGTACGTAGATCGAAATGATTTTTTTTTTTTTGTTTATTTGTATAAAAGTAAATGTGCTTTTATGGTACATTATAAAGCTATTGTAAGCTTAGTAATCACTTAGAGCGATCCTTGCTGAAAAAGTGCTTAAGATTTTCTCTTTTGTTTTTCTTTTACATATATTTCTAATTGCGCTTGGATTTCTTTTTGCCTTCTCATTTTTATTATTTTTACCGTTAAGTAATATGTATATAGGTCTTATCAACAAAAGCACCGAATTTAATATATCGTTTTTAACGATCCTTAGCGAAAACGGAAGTAATTTTATCTACTTACAAGAGTTATTTGATTTTGCCTACCTAAGCAGACACATCTTCTTTGAAAGGGTTATAGTGAGCTAGAAAAATGCTTACTGATGTAGAACGAAGCCAAAAGAATGTTTCAAGACAGCAAGCAATGAAAAGACTTTTTACCAATATGGCAATAAATCGGCTTAATTGAAAGCCTTGTACAAATGCCTTTATATCCTGGTATACATATACAAAGATCGCCACGATCATACGATTCCCTATGGCTTTATTTAGCTGTAAGAATTGGTTAACTGAAGAAGCCGAGAAGACACCTTATGTATGCCTTTAGAGATCTTGTAAGGAAATTGGAAGCAGGGAACTTTTTTCATTGCGAACGATTTCTCGGCAAACGCTGGCACTACTAAGTTTACTCACGTATACCTTTCTCAGGAAACGCTGAAATAATGGCAACGAACATAATTCTTCAAGGCGTCGGGGCAACGAATACAAAATCTGCAGCTATCGAGAAGACGAGCTTTAGCACCGCTATTATTTCGCTATTTAATGCTTTAACTGCAAGTAAATATTATGAACCTTTTTGCAAAGAACATCTTTTCCTTTCTAAACTTACTCTGATAGGGTAGGATTGACTCATGTTCGCAAATTTTTTTATCAAGTAGTTGATGTCCTGTCCGTCGGTCCATAACGTCTTCATTCACACAATACCAACTAGTAGTTGACCCCTTTTATGCCGCGAAACGAACTGATTGAGAATCAAATTGTAGTGTTGCCAAGTTAAACTCCAACTCAAACTCTTAGAGATTTTGTGGGTTTTCACGAACACTGTTTTTTTCTGAAGAACACGTTTTTATGCATTATATTAAATTTGATGCTTTGATTTGTACTCCCTCATCTTGTTTAGATGCATGCATGACTATTATAATTTTCTTAATAAATTAGCTAATTTCACGGTTTAAATTACTATTATTATTGTGTGTTTTTTGGCAGTGATGCACTGCTTTTCTTCCCACAATGAATACCGTTAGCCATATTTAATTTTGATCGATAAGGATTTTCTCTAAATACAATTTTGGTGTATTCGTAATGAAAGATAAGTATGTATCATCAACAGTTTCTTGCATTAGAAGAAAAAGACAATTTTTTTTTTTTTTTTTTAAATTACAAAATGAAACTTTTTAAGTTTTAATAGAAAGAAATGTTCAAGTTTTACTTGATTATGTAGAGTAGATGCTAATATTATAATCACTAAAAGGATGCATACGCATCGAAAACAATAACTAGATCGATTTAAAGTAGAAATTACTGAAAGGGCTTTAGAAGAAAGTAATACAGATCTCACATGCCATTGTACAGAAATAAAGAAAAAGAAATATTTATACGGAAAATTCATGGATGTGATGTTATCTTAGATTTAAACTTACAGCTGACATTTAAAGACAGACAGATGGTTGATTGCAAACGAATTTTCATATAAAGGATTGATTGTAGAGGCATTTTGTTGCCTGGACGAGTTCCTTCGCCAGCTAATCCGAAAAACGAAAACTGAGAGTATATTATCTGACAGTGAGAGTATATATAATGACAGTGATTACAAAATCCAACTTCTACTGTGTAAGGACATTAATCCATCCTTTCATATGCAATCGCAAGTTTGTTGTTCATATCAATTTTAATAAAATATTATTTAAACTTAAATAAATAATGAATTCTTTGGTTTGTTAACTACTGGGTACCTGCAAATTGATACTTTTCTTATTCAAACATTACTCAAAATTACGCTAATATATCTCTCAGTTCGTTTCTTCTTTACTTAAATTTTCATATACAACGTACAATAATAACATCTATTAATAACTTTTTGCTTTACAGTATTGTTTAATGTAAAAGATGTGCTTTTTTCAAGTCAGACACGTCACTGTCATTTTCTTTACGTTTTTCACAGAACTCAATCAGATATGAGAATACACCTGAGAGAGCAATAAAAATGCCAGCAAAGTAGAAAGCATTATCCCACCTGTAGAAGAATGAAAAGAAAAAATTGATTGCACATTAATTACGGATGAGTTGAAGCAAATTTACCTTAAAGTGTATTCGTATATAGCACCAGCTATAGGTGGTCCAGCAATCATTCCGATACCCTGCACTAACAACACTAAACCATAAGCGCATGTAAAATCATCCAAATCCACTATACTAACTAATATACTAGGTGTAAATGAAAACGAACTGGCAAATGTGAAACCGAATAATATGCATAAGGCAAGCAAGCCACTGTAATGGTTAACCAAAATTGGCATTAGCAGCACAGAAAGACCGCATACTATATAAGTAAAGTAAAATTCATTATTAATAGTAATTAATTATTACATCAAATTTTTTAATCATACTTACATAGCATACAGCCCGAATAGCAAATATTGACATTCATCCATGGACGATCTCCAACATAACCCAAACCGATCATGCCAATAGTTTGTGCGACACCAACAGCAGAAAGCATTTGAGCGCTATCGGCTGTCTCGTAGCCATACTTTTTCATGTATTCCGGCAGATATAGATAAGGTATAATGAACCTGAAATTTAATATGCAAACGAAATTTAAAAATTCAAATGTTGGATACTTAGAACATCGACTACCAATAGTAGAGTTTAATCTTCTTTGTCTTCATAGAGTGCATATGTTTTATGAACTACTAATGTTTATAACTTGAAGTAAGAAGAAAATTCAGGTATTCATGTTGGTTTTGGAGAAGATAAATTTAGAAAAAAGCAACGCCGTGGCCGCCTCTGCTTCCTTGATGGCATTAATTAGCGTAAATGATGAAATCAACTTATCCATGTCTGTATGGTTTTTGAAAGCATGACTGCGACGCAATGGGGTGAGCTTAACGTTTATTGTTATACTCTAAAGGACTTGACATAGAACCACCCGTTCAGAATCCATTTAAGTTTGTCTACCAGTCTGTCTGCCTTGTACATTTGTGCTCAATCTACTTGGCCCGATTTTTGAAATGTTTTGTTAAAATTTAGTACATCGACATGGTGTGTGTGTGTAACGATGAACGAAAATGGCTCGTAGCACCATCTTTTCGATCACTTCCTACACAACGCCTTATTTTGAAAAGTCGTTATACGAGCAACTTTAAGCTGATATAGGGTATTTAATTGCGGGCCGTGGCCCACTATACAGTTTTTACCTGTTTTTAAGTTTCATTTATTCGGTAACTTACTTTTGGGAATCCACACAAAATTTACCTTTCTTTCCCACCAAGCGTTTCCCGTCGTGAATTGATTACTAGATTCCTAGTTGTCTAATTTTCTCACCCCGTTATGACGAGGTCACCCAACGAAAAGAGGAGATCGGATCCTGTAATGTGTTCTTATTATCTTTCGGTATCCGTTAAGGCCCATTAAGTGCCCCTCCGTCACTGGTTAAGGAGAATACTGTATTTGTACTAAATGTCTGAGGACGAACCTAACACAACACAAAATTTTTCAAATAATTTTTTTATAAGATGTTTTACGTTTTCTAGTCTATGAGTAGAAAACAAATTTTATTATCATAGACATTAACAAAAAAAGCAGTTCACGAAGGTCTGGTACAATTCCCAACGCAGGTAAAGTTATATTGAAACGCACTTGGCTCCTTTAGTGTCAACTTGATGCAGCCTAGCATTTTTTATTCCTTGCACGATAAGGTAGTTTTAACTCATATAGTCAGCACATTTTGCACATGCCCATATTTTTGTTGTCAGATCACCACTTTGTAACCTTGTAACTTTTACTTCTTTATAGGAAAGATTTTTAATGGCCATAATCTTGTTGATATTCAATTCCCGCCCACTGTTCGGGCAACACTTGGTTAGAGCGTTGTGCCTGCCTGAACCACAGGACAAGCACTTGATCGTTTCAAAGTTTACACACTTGGGAGACTTCACGCAGTTCAGACACCTGTTCTCCTTACCTTTACCGAATTTTGACACATACCCATATCATTAAAGCATTGCTTTAAGGTGGGTACGAAGTACTCCACAGGTAGATTACGAAGATTGAATTTGATCGCTTTGGCGAGTGCTTTCCCTTTAAAACCAATTTTAATGCTCGTTGTGGGAATCAACTCTTCCTTGTCCTTACGATTTCTTCTCTGAGACCTAACAGCAGACTTAATAGGAACATCCGACACAGCATTTTTGATTATCTCGTCTACGCTATATATAATTGGGACGTTGCGAATAACACCGTATCTCTCCGTGAACGATCTCGAAATATACGCTTTTAAATTTTTTATAATGAAATCGTTGTTTTTAACAAAGTTGTTAGCGTTAACAGCAGAGCTGAAAAGCAATTTGGCTCTGCCCCTGCTAACCACTTTTAGTTCTTGTAAGTCATTCACGTTGAAACTATTCAAATAATCATAAAAGAAAAGATCCGAGTTGATGTTCATATGCTTGCCTTCGGCGTTTTCACACGTTTCAAAAATGTGATTGGGAGATTAATCGTAACATAACAAACATTTGTTATAAAAAGAGAAAAAGAAACAAAACATAATTTTTTAGGAGTGCAAGCACTACTGCAGCATTACTCCACCAATTTTCCTTTTTTTTTGCTGTCGAATATTTTAACAATGTCTTCGACACTAGATTTTGATTTCAAAAGATTCTTTGTAAGAAAGTAGGCATCGTTAGGCATATTGGTATATAATGATATAATGCAGCAAATATATTTATATAGCTAATCTTTTTCTCGGGGACTCACCCACTTTCCTATTTCTAGATGTTGTATATCTATTTCTCCGGAAACCAGTCTATTGAACGTGTAACTTTTGTGAAATTTTGCAGCCGCAAAAGGGCCGATAAGGAGCTCAAGTTTGGCACAAACATTCCTTGATCGATTAGGAATATGAGGTTAAAAAATGTGCGAAATTTATTCACGTATGCACCCACAATGCAAAAGGAATTAATAATTTGTTCAAATTTTCGTCTATAACGTTCGATGCTTTAAAAATATCTCTGAAAAATTTCTTCCCAAATGCTTGCCAGAAACACCTGCACGTTCGGTGCAAAAAGGTTTCCAATCGATTTACTAACACGTTCACAATTAACGACATAAATTTATTTCCAACTTATTTGCCCTTTTTGGATCGGATAGGAAAAAATTGTCGGTGTCCTTCGAGTTTGTTAGCAAATTGTTGCCTAATTTATGAGCGACGAGTAAAAGACACGGAAAGCAAAGCTTCTCTCTATTTAGCAAGTAAAGACGTATGGACTTTGCAGGTGTGTTCCTCGTCCCTGTTTTCAAACTCTTTTGCAAGTTTGTAGTCAATATTTCGTTTTTGCGAACGGGGGAAAGTTTACCGCAGATACCATACAGACGAAAAGATGGACAGACAAAAAGATACCATGTTTAAGCGCATAATATCTAACTGGCCAAAAATTTATATACTTTATGGGGGTTTTGAAGCTTGCTTCTGCGCTTTATAAATCAATTGAAAAAAATATCGAACTTTGATATACCATAACAGTAGGTAGGTGTGGTCAAGCTTTCCTATTTTCGTACATATACTACAACACCTCCAACAAATTTTTATAGATTTATCTACTATGGTTTGTGAGTAATAATGAGCAAAAAATCAATTTTTTCTTCCTTTCGAAAAACGGAGATGTTCTCAGTTTACACGGTACTGCAGACGTGGCGTTCAACCGATTCCAGTTTGCGTGCAAAATCTGCCAATGTTCCTGCCAAATTCGGAATCGATAGGTTCGTTTGTGCAACCAGAAGAATGTTTACAGCAGACATCACACAGACAGACAGACAGACTGACATGCTAAAATCAATGGAGAATTTGATGCTTTGTAGGCTGTCCGAAGCTTCTATCTGGTCAAAACAAACGTTTTCAAAAATTGAATATATCCCTCCATCCTTCGGTGATAGCTATAAAAGAATATATATGCCAAGTTGCTTTACGGGAGATTGGCAGGCTGACGTTACTAATTTCCAATCAAAATCTCACAAAGATCAAGATATACTTCGAAAAACATATTACGCACTCTCCTGAAGCTTGGTTGCGAAGAGGACGACTAACGCTTGCAGTAATAGAAGAAGAAGAACTGATTAATAAATTTTTTCTTACCAAATGAAAAGAGATAACGTTGATAGATTAAATAGCGTGAATTTAATATCAGCGAACAAGGAAAAATCAAAGACCGACTTTATAGTATCAAAAAGATTATCGTACCATGTCTGTAAGAAAGTTGAGAAGTAAAAAACTTATCAATATTGTTCGGGCGCATAACATACATAAGGGTGACTAAATAATGTTGAATGTTGTACTTACATCCTCATCTTCTTTGGCAATGGTTGTCATTGAATTACGATATATATTGGGACAGGATGAGGCGCGCAAGCGATACCGATGTGTATTTAACATGGCGCCGCGATAATGTATTGAATTGCGATGTATACGCATATCTTTCAAAAAGTTTGAATTTCTTATCGAAATATTGTGTCTTAAGTTAGAACGGTAGGTGGGTTTTTTTGATTTCGAAAGTCTGCGTATACCGGTTATGCTGTCGTGCAAACGCTTCGCCGACGTCCGAATATCTTTCAAACTTTTCACATCATTTTCGGGCATATTTATAATGGCTGGTCCACCCTTTCTACGTGGGTCAGCCGTTGCTTCGTTATATTTATTTAAATCAGATTCGATTAAGGCGTAACTTTCGTCTTTAATTGACTTATAATACGAATGCACTTCGGGATTAAGTATATCAACAGAGTTATGTCGCAAACCGTTAACTTTGAGATCGTTTAGGGAGGGTGTTATCTTTCGGGCGGCAAAAAACACATTTTCATTGAGGGAATAACGCGAACTTGCAAAATTCTCAGCTTGATTGTGATCACGCGAATATTTTTGAGTGAGATAGCCTTCATCAGATGACCGCAATGAGCCGAGAGAAGTTCGCATTGGTGTTTGATGACCGCTGGAACGTTTCTCGGAGGGCGAGAGCGTTTCAATGGACGCTAAAAAGTTCTTCTTAAGACTTCCACTTGTTTCACCTGGCATATCGCTTATCATTGTACCGTCCAGGGAATCTGCAGCCGGTAGGGTATTAACAGGGGCTCCTGCCGAAGACATGGACAAAAGATTTTCACGGGATGGAGCTTCCGCCCCTTCTTTGTGTCGTAACGAACGTCTACTCATACTTTTCACCTCATATAAATCTTCCAATTCTAAGGAGCCAAGGTATGTAGGGAAAAATATTTCACTGCGATATCTTTTCAAATGGCTTGCGTTCGGATCTTCAATTTGTTGATTTGCCTCCGTATTGTTCTTCGTAACCAATGTATCCAAAACGTACTCTTTTGTAGCACCAGTATCCAAAAGTTTTTTGATCTCTTCCAAGCAAACACTAGAATTTGAAAAAGTTGTTACACTCTGGGAACGGCTTTCAAGACGATTTTCTTCAATTAGCCAATCAGGGTCGCGCATAAGGGCTCCGCAAACACATGTATTCAACATAGTGCCCGCCAATATTAGCGTGGCACCGCGCCAGCCATATGAATCGATCAGCCATTGCGTTAATGGAGCATACAAAAATGTACCAATACCTGTACCGGAAGCTCCTATACCCGTGGCAAATGTCCTCTTCTTGTCAAACCAGAAGGCAATGGAAACCACAGCAGTTACATATCCAATACCCAGCCCAAGACCAGATATTATACCGAAGGTAACCATCAACATTTCTATCGAATTGCATAAGGACGACAACCCAAAACCGAATGCTGATACTAGGCCACCGAGAATTGTCATCTTTCGACAGCCGTATTTGTCGACCAGGTTCGACCATATCGGCCCCATTAGTAGCGGTACGGAGAAGAACAATGAACTAATCCAGGCCGTCTTGGAAGGTGACTCACCAAAATACGCCAGCAATTCTGTGTTAATCAAGCCAAATGAAAATGACAGACCGTCTGCTATTAGTGAAACTACCAGCGAAGCGAATACGACCATCCAACCGTAACCACCATCTGGTATTTCTGGTTTCTTTTTCTCACTTGAACCGGACTCAATGGAGTCGCCCGATCCGTTCGATATTAATCGTGTGCGTTTTTTCACTTCATGGCCATTCGTAAGAGCTGTGCTCTCTGCACCATTTATGATTGGCAGACTACTCTTAAACACTCGACTGGACGTTTGACTTTCATTTAGATTTCCAGTTGAAAGGTTGCAAAACTTCACTTCTGGAAATAAATCGTGTTTGATTGTTTTCTTAAGAGGCGTAGTCTTATTCGATGTTAAGGCAGATGAATCCTCTGATTTTACGCCTAAAGGCTGATAAATGCTTCCATTTTGTCGGGTAATACTATTGTTCACTTTAGCAACCATTTTGAGAGTTGTGACTTATTATGTAGAATATTTTTTCGGGGATATTTTTCTCTTAACTTGAAGGAAGGCAGATAGATAGTTAATAAATTGTATATAGGCCCAGCTTTTCAAAGTTTAAGTAAAAATTTTGTAGCGTTTCTGGTGTAATTTCTAAATGTTTTTCAGATGAACACAATAGTTTCAGCAAATTATTGATTGGGATTTGTGTTTCTTATTGTACTAGAATTTTCTTTACTCTCACTACTGTTGTGTTCCCTTGTGGTTGGTTGGTTGGTTAGTTGGTTGGATTTCTTCAAATTAGCATAATATTCGCCACAAATTTCTTTATCGTATAAGTTAAGTGCCTTCGGTAGTTTTACGGAACTCAATGTTGAGGATGGTCTCCGCGCTCAATGCTTGGCATTCAATTTTATGGGCAAACACCAAATAATTTCCTTACGGTGCTCGAGCTTTCGTTGAATAATCTGAAATAGGAAAACTACGATAAAAATGTGACAATGACAGTAGATTAGGAAGCTAAAGAAGGTAACGGGGATTTTGTGATAAATTAGTTTACAATATTTTAAATTTCTATTCTGTTTATTTGCGCTAATGTCGACGAGATGGATGAACATTGCTAATGAAAAGGATCTATCCTAGTCCATTACTCCAGCGATTCATAAGTAATATGTTTACTGCGTTTTTAAGGCCGTATGAAATGACTTCAAATATTCGCTCAGATCAGAGCTCCTAACTAGCACACACATTACATGCTAAGAAAAGCTCTACTGAAAGTCCGCGCTTTTGCATTTGATGACTAAGCACGCTCTTGAAAGAAGGACCTCAGCACGCTGTTTCCGATTCATCAATCGTGGCGACCTTGGCCGAAAGACGAAAAATGGAATGTCAGGGAAATTGAAGCAATTTGCAGCGTGACAACGCTTGATTCAACCGATGGGCTGCTTAAGCGCCCGGGCGAAAAAAGACGGCACTACTTGAAGAAGTTGGTGACGATATCAAAGATAGGACGTTCCGTGAACTGCCTTGGATAATGGCTTGTTGGGAGAAAATATTGACATTGACATTTGTTTATCTGACGCTTTAATTGATTATATTTTGCCGCATATCAATTGAAAAACATTCTGTTGTAAGTTATTCAAATTTGTTATCAAAATTAGTTTCGAAAACTTTACATTTTATAATCACTTTAATGAGCGATGATTAAAATGGTTTGTGAAAAGTACAGTTCAGTTTAGTTCCTAAGCTACAAGAATTTAAGAGAATAATGTAATCTTAAATTTATATCGAATTAGTGGATCATGTATTGTTCTCAAAAGCACGGTGTCCAACTAGTTGGCCAAGGAATTGAAGCTAAAGTTGAAAACGAAGGAAATGTCACGGCACAACATGGGTCTTATTAAGCAAGACGGCGTTTCTTACAGTAAATTACTTCCTGCGAATAGGACAATTGTCAAAAATGGATTTATTTGGTCCAAATTTGATGCAGTGCATTCCTTTGATGAATTCCTATCCTGAACCGACTTTCAATGAGAAATACTGAAAATTAGACCCCTTTCCACTTCAAAGGTTTACTTTTCGGAGCAGCAGCTATATAGGACGGGATGAAAAAAATTGGATCGGATGCAAATTTTTTACATTAGCGATTTTTATCAAGAAATTTTCAAAATTACAATTATTGTTTGTACATATAACGACTCTTTCAAGATATACAAGGAATTTTCTCAAAATTGAGCCGATGCAATTCATTTTTCAAGGTCGTTCGTCCTTGGGCCAACACACGTCAGTGTACCTTATATCGTAAAAATATCTTGAAAATTTTCGATCTGTAGGTTGAAAAATAAAATACATGAGCAGACTTCAGACGGATAGACGGACTTAAACTGATTCAGAAAATGACTCTGAATAGATTGGTGTGATAGATCCCTGTTCCTCTTAAATACGCTTCTGGTTCTTACATACATCTACATCTTATGCTGGCAATAAGCAAAAAAAAAAAAAAATGTAACCTGCAACTTGCAGTAGCCGATGCTGATCTGAAAGTAAAGGAAATGACGCTTAGGTTCCTGTAATAGAGCGCTGCGAAAATGAACTCATTACGCAGGATAACTGCACGACAGTACTTAAAGAAATGCTTTAAAAATTTCCTATACTAGTTGGAGATGGTACACATAAAGGGGATGACAGCTTTCTTAGTCATTTCATTTACCACTTGTAGAAGTACTTATCGGTGATATATGTTCGCGATTGGAGGTATCGCGAGTAAATGCATTTAATTATGTCAACGAATTTGTGTTTAAAGTCCAGAATTTGGAGTGGAACCTATTGTAACGGGAAGCAAGATTACAGTTACTCAGAAGATGGGGAAAGGACGTAATAACGGAAAACTTCAGTTACTGATTGTTGATTTCCGGAGTTTGGACTAGTAAATCCAACTCGATATTATTCTAAAATTTAATACAAGGAAACGCGATGTTTAATGCAATCATCAGCAGAACTGCTATCGATGTTAATCAAAGTTTACTTTGAATTTGAGCCTTTTTCGCCTACATTGTAGTACAACTTTATGTTAATTAATTATTTAATATGTGAGTGACCGAGATTCGAAAACGATGTTACGATTTAATTTTAACTTGAAATCATTTATTTTCTTTGTTTCATTTCGTTTATTACTTTGTTAAATATATATTTAGTAATATAATACTTTAGGCTTATCTTTAACGGTAAAGTACGTGTTCGAGTGAAATTATAAGCAGTTGTTTTAATTATCACGAACGGGAGCATCATTCATTCATAAAAAACATTCTTATTTGTTTATTATTATGTACTGTTGCGTATGTGTGTTTATGTATATGAAACTGGACTTTTTTTCATATTACGCTTTCAAAGCCCGACGTTGTTACTGTTTGCCTCTTGTTACTGGGCCTTCTCTCTTCCAATTTTTTTTCGCTTTGCTTTTCTTTTATTTACAAAAAATTTCTCGTTTATTTTTTCTTGTTGATGTTCAATATTTTCATATATTTTTCTCTATTAGCACCGTTAAGCACACAGCGCAGTTGAATTTTATGAATTTATAAATAATACTAAAACGTTTTGGGATGTTATTTATGGCTGCCTATAAAAGGGGGGATAAAAAAAAAAAACAAAGTTAGAATGTTTTGTTTGCAAACAAATGTTCTGTTGCGAAAGAAATTGAAAAAATTTCAATAAAACCAAATTCAAAGAGAGAAAATAAATGAAAGGAAAACACTAAAGAAATCATCAAAAATTGAAATAATTCTTGTGCGGATTTAGTTTTTCTATCTTTTGTTTTCTTTCTTTCACACACATACCCACGCGTGCACAGGCTACGATCCGATCATCATTGTGTAAGAATTATTCTTATTTTCATAATTTTGACAAATTATTTTTAGTTCCCTTCAACTTGACCTTTGGAAAATATATTGAGCAGGAAGAAAAAGATTCAAAGAGTAGCAGCAATAAAAAAGCATAAAAATGAGGAAAAAATGACACGATCTAGAAGATCTTGACGTAAAGCTTTAATGCCGTTAAATTACTCGTTTTTATTAAATTATATTTAAAAAGAAGAAAATATTATGTTTTATTAAAATTGTATAACAATACTATTAACATTACATGATATGGAAGCGCAAGCCTCCTAAAGTGTAATTGTCGCGTAGCACTCATATTGGCCTACTGTTTCACCTCACAGCACCTTAGTCATGCCCATAAGATATCATACTGACATGTCCATCGAATTTCATCGCACGTTTTGAATTTTTATTTTTATTTTCTTTATTCTTATGGTAGGCCAAGCGATAGCGGTGCCCTCAAGACCCTGAAAGACCACAAACCAGAATTGCCATCAGAAATCACTAAATATGGCAATATTTCTGGCAAATGAAGACAAGTATTTCCCTGCATGCCTTCCATCTGGCGAGAATCTCCCTTACCGTTACTCCTTGAACTTACTTTACGTTATTTAAAAGAGTGGTAGTTAGTCCCGTTGTTGATACTAACGGTTGCCAGAATTGGGCTTTACGATGGACGAATAGGTTGCTGTTCGTCAACCACAGTTTACTTGGCGAGAAGCGAGAGAAGCGAACATTGTTCCCATTTCGAAGACGGATCCCCACGTTTCCTTGAACCGACTTTGTTAAGGGTTAAAATTCCCAATTCATAGTTTATTCAATTTCAGATTACTTGCTTAACTGCTTTCTTATTTAACTGAAACTTTCTCTTTCCTGCATTAAACTTTTAGTTAAGATTGGTAGGAGAGTGTTTTCCGCTTAAACTATTTGCCCTTTCCTGGCTATCTAGTTAGTTGTTGCTTCCTATACTTTATCGTTGAGGCTAAAATTTATATTTCTGTCTCTTTGTGTTTATGTAACTTATTACGATTCTCAACACTCCTCCTCCTTTGCGCAGTTCATCCGGAAAGGGATGGAAATCCGTTTCGCGGACAAATCGTAATGAGCCGATTTCTGAGCTCGCTCTGATGCTGACTTTTACGTAGAGAATATTATAAGAGATAAATTATAGTTAAATTGTAATTAACTTAGCTGGGTTAAGACGTTGCCCGCCACTGTTTCGAGTACACGCTAAAATGTGTTTGTAATTAAAATATTAGAATTTAATAATGAATTGTTGTTGTAGCGATACTTACGGCATCGAGATAGTATCTACTCATAAGCAGCTTGCCAGGGAACGTGTCAAGTAAGAGCAAGAGAGGGGCAAGAGACATGGGGCTTCACGTAACACCGTTCTGCAAACTAAACAGGCAGCCCGGCCTTCCTCGCTAATGCCGTTCTGTGGCATATGCCAGGGTAAAGCCTAAAAGCAGTACTTTGGGATGGAGCAATAGAATTCTATTTAACCAATTCCTTAAAAATTCTTTAAAGTCGTAAATGCCTGTGACGCTAATATTGTCTTCTTCTTTTCATGGCTTTTTTGCTAGTGTTAAAGGCTAGTGACCGAATTCACGTTTGTTTGTCGAAGAGAAGAAAAATATTGGATTTTTTTCTTACAAACTACTACACGAAAAAAGATATATACTGATGTTCGTCGTCAGTTGGAGACACGTAGGAATATGCAACAAAAAGATCTTTCACATGAAGCTCAGAAGTGCGTATGCAACACAGACGTTAAATGTGATGCCTAAAAGCATGCAATAAAGACCTTTTTGTCATACCTTAAAACATATGTATGATGTATGATATCTTGAAAAATGCAACAACAATTCTATATATGACGCCTAAAAACGTGCAACAAACCACCGCATATCTGTAGTTTAACTTTTTTCTCGATCGTAAGGAACTTTTAAATAAATTAAGTCATTTTCCCTTAACGGTCGCCTTCGTTCTTTTCCAGTTGAATTTTTTAAACAGCGACATCTAGTATAAAAATGTGAAACTTGCGCATGTAATGCGATCATTTTAGTAAACGCATCAGATTCGAATGGCGAAAGCGAGCGAACTTAACATTAAGCTTCACATTACGTACATAAACGTATGAAATTTGTAAATATTTCGAATAAAAAATTAAAATTAAAATTTTATTCTGTTTAGAATATATTTTTCTCGTATGACGACGATGGGTAATCACGATTCGTCTTCATGGGAATAAGTTTTGTTTATTCATTTGTTTATTTATAAATGCATTTTACACGTTTTTCTTTTGTTTACATAGTCGTTTACCACCACCAAGCTATCGCTTGTCTAGTCTACGGGATTACGTAGGTTCAACAATGCACAAATATATGTAAATGCATATGCACATGCACACACACACACACTCACACGTGCATGCTTACATGCTTACACACACTTGATTTTGCAGTTTGATTCTAAAACGAATTAATTATTTTGTTATTTTGCTTTTAACGTTATTTTTAGTTTGGCAAAGTTTGCTGCCATTATTTATGATTTTATTTCATTTTACTTTTCTTTTCCTCTATCTATAGTGACGTTGTTCTGTATTTATTTATTTATTTATTTAATTCTTATTGCTTAACATTTCATCACATTTTAACGATGATTAACTAATTGTATGTATGTATGTGTGCTTTTATTGTAATCATAGTTAAGTGAATAACCACTTTTAACAGCAGCAGCAGCAGCAGCAGCAGCAGCACCAACAACAATGTATTTCTTAATTTTGCCGGTAAGTTTTTTTTGTAAACATATCGCCTTAAAACCTGATATCTTATAATTATCATAATCAGTAATCAAGGGCGACGATAATTGAATTTTTATCATTTAGAACAGATTTGATGATATTGAACGTCTCTTCAGTTTATCAATATCGTCAATTTATTGGTAATCGTTATTTTCATTAAATGGTGAAAGAACTTGGAATTCTTATCTTCACAGTTTTCAAATTCAAACTTTGTTTTACAATAATTAACTTATTTCTTGCTTTCTTATAAAGCAATAAGAGAAACGCTTTAATGATCTTATGGCGAGTCTTGAATACTCAGCAAAATCTGTGCATAAGGGAGTCTATTGTGACTTATATGACAACAAAGTCTTGCGGCACCGCAAAATGTTGTTCTCTGACTGCTTGCTACGACTCACAGCTGCTTCGAGTGTTCGATTATTTTTAAAATATAGCACAAAAAGGTGCTGAGTTGAAACGAAGTGTGGCACAATGCAATAATTTAGGCAATCACTAAAACTATTGGAAACCATAACATCATTACGATAAACAAGCATTGGAAAAAAGCGACCACAAGTACTATAGTCGATCAACTCCGACCATTAAATATCCTGCACTACAACGTCTAATATCATTCTCCATTTATTTACATAATGAAATGCCAAAAGATTATTTATATCTAGAGGCAATTATTCATTAAGACATTGTGCAGAAGGCCATCGCCAAAGGCATAGTTAAGCACAAAATAAGCGGTTTTGGGAAACTGTTATTTTGGAATTGGAATTGGAATTGGAATTGGAATTCAAAACATTGGTCCAAATTTGGTTGCAGTTCATTTTTATGTCAAATTGCTGTTACGGCCCAATTTTTATTATATCATGAGAACCTCTGTATGAAGCGGAATCTAAAAAGTACACAGACTTGGTCCAAATTTGTTAAAGTTAATTTTCTTGGATCAATTGCCATTCTGGTTTATCAGAAATCACGCCAGATAAACGCTCTACAACTTTTCGCGGAAAACGTTTATATAGCAGGGGGATTGACAAAACTAAGTATCCGGGGTATGGGAATAGGTGGAGCCGAACTATTTGTGATAGAGTTCGTCTACGTCAGTGTACCGAAGCTCGTCAGAATATTTCAAAAACCGTGAACACAAAAATTCATGGGCAGATCTCCCACGGACAGACGGACAGATAAGTTTAAAATGATTTCAAACTACTCCTTACAATAAAATATGGGTCTAACCTATGGGACCGCACAAGCTTATTGTATCCTATATGATATAAGTGGCGTAAGCTTTGAAGGGAAATAGAACTTTGTATAAAATAGCATTTTGATGGTGCACAATAGTGCCCTCCAGTCCTAGTAATGTCCGGCTCGCTCTGCATCTATTCCATCATCATTTCGGATTAGTTTTTATTTTGCAATTCTTTATATATTTTGTGTTTAATTACTTTTGTAAAATATTAATTTTTTATTACTTACTTTTTCTTCAATTTCATTTTTTCGAAAAGCTTTGTTTCTATCTAAACACCAGCTGTTCATATAACTGGTTGTCAACATTAATGTAAAATTATAATCGAATTCTCACTATTGTTAGCTTAATGAGAACATAAAAAGTCTGCTACAATCGCCCTGTAAACAATGAAGATCACCATTCATAAGCAACACATACATCACAAGTTTTGCAAGAAGATAACTTTGAGTATATTTCTCAGCTGCCTGGTTAGCTACGTTCATCATATACGGAAAAACCACGCGGACCGCGAACGAAAAACAGTGCAGCAAAGGAAGACAACTTAACTTTCCTCTGTGACTTCTTCTTCGTAGTCAAAATTTTTCTAAAACTTAAATGTTGTTCAAACCTTGCACTGTGCTTAACAATCGAATCGATTGAGTTCATCAAATATTTGTCAGAGAAAAGATGTATTTTATGGCCAGTAGATAAATTCATTTAAGTAGAAGAAAACTGGATCGACTTTGTTTGTCTCACACATTTTCTTCTCTTAGGTGAAATGTAGCGCAGTTTGCGCACGAAACTATCGCGTGCGTACACAATTACGCTCATTCTCGTTTACAGCATGCATCAATAAGTCTCAAGACCGGCTTATAGATCTCGTAATATTTTTAGGAATTACCGAATAACGAGCGAACGAGCATTTTAATCATTTGTTTACCAATAGTTGTACTTACTGTAAGGGTGTGAAGTTATATTTAAATGTAACTAGCAAAGACACAAACCAAATTTTTTTTACAGAGCTCTATTAAGCTCTTAACGGAATTCTATAAAAACGAAGTCTCAGAGGGATTTAAGTCAAAATTTAGTTAAATTCAAACTTTTGCAAAATTTTTTTACAAAATATAATAAACGGAACATGTATTTATGTAAATTAATTAATATTTAAAAAGTCAGTATTTTTACACTATGTCATAAATGAGGTTGATAAAGCGAAAGTTTGCTTAGCTACTGTGGGCATACCATGTCCTGTGAAATCATGAAACTAGGGCAGGGTGAATCCTCTATTAATAGCGTTCCCAACCTCAAATCTCAAAAGAATGGTTGAGAGAAAAAGATTTCGATTAAATAATTAGATCGTTGCAATAACTGCGTAAGCGTGTTCGGAGAATCTGGACAAACAGTCTTGAAATGTACGAGACGCGTTGCAGTGATTGCAGCAATCTTCAAGGAGAGTAAAGACGAGGTTTGCATAAAAAGAAATTTTCTTCTTAATTAGTCCCGGTACTTATTGACCGACGTACTTGCATCTTTATAAATAAAAGTGGGTCGAAAACACCGCCGCGATATAACAAATTTACACACTTATGGCCAGTGGAAATTTCGCAAAGGAAGCGTGAATAACGGAAATAATTTTCAACACTTTTCGTCAAAATCTTTTAAAATTTTGCGATCTGCAAAGACTAAATCAATCCAAAAAATAATCCTGGATCGATCGGTATAATAAAAAAATAAGAAAATCAGTTTCGGTTTTATACCCGTCACTATTATTCTATTTTTGTAGAATAATTTTGTGGAAACGTGTATCGTGTATCTGTGGCCGTTTGTGAGCAACGAGCAAAAGAGTTCACTGATTTTATTATATATAGTCGTGTCGGCGTTGCGGGCGTGTTCTTTCAAAAGTTTGAATCATTTTGAAATTCCTTTGTAAGGCGAGGAATGTTTACCGCAGACACTACACAGTTGAGCAGACGAGCACACCTTGACACACGGACATGCTTTGGTGCTTTTCAAATTTGCAACTGGCCAAGAATCATTGTTTGTGGAGTTTTTAAAGCTTGGTTCTGCGCGTTACAAAAGTATTGAAAAAAAATGAAATTTTAATACACTACGAGATTGGCCAGCTTTTCCTATTTTTGTACAGGCACTACAGCACGACCCATAGCATATAGGTGTCAATTCTTCTAGATTTAGTGGTGGATGAGTAATGACCACAAAACCTATTTCCTATACTTTTTGAAAAACGGAGGTGTTCTCAGTTTACGTGGGACTGTAGCGTGTCTTTCGACCCTTTTGGCCCATTTTCAATACCATCCCGCGTGCAAGAACTTTCGATATTTCTGCCAAATTTAAAAGCGATAGCTTGTGCTTGTGACCAGGAGAGTGTTTTAAATCGACATTACACAGACGGACATATGGCCAGGCGGACGAATGGGCATCCTCAAATCGGTTCAGAATTTGATACTCAGGAATGTATATACTTTGTTCGGTCTATGAAGCTTCCTTGGGGGCGTTGCCAACGTTTCGAATAAATGAATGAATATACCGCCCTTCGTATGGGTGTTGTCCTACGTCCTCCGGGTCTTCACATACATTCGAACTAACTCAATACACTTTATGCAACAAGTGGTAAATGTGATCTTGAACAAATCTATATTTATGACGTCAAATGATGTCCCAACCACTTTCTCATTTTTTTCTTTTTTGTTCTTTTGGAGAAAACATCCCACCACCGGTAAGGATAGAACTGGACAAAAAAAGGAGAAGAGAAAAAAAAAGGTTGTGTGCTCTTACCTTTGTTAGATTTGTGTTGTGCCGAATATGCGAATAGCGAAATCAATTCCTTAATTATTTGAATTTCTTCAGCTGCGACAACATTGCGGTAATACAAGTAAGAATAATAACAAGTTCAATAGCGTTAGTTGTATTAATTAATATATATATACATTTTTTTGTTATCGTAGCTAAACTTTTTGAAATTATCACAAGCAACGATCGCACGCTGATCGCTACTATCACCAATACTATCACTAGAAATTTTTTTTAATTTTTGTTTATTATTCTTGTTCTTGTTGTTGTTGTTGTTATTATTATTGTTGTTGTTATTGTTGTTATTTTCCTTTTCATCGCTTTGCAATAGATGATATAAAGTAGCACTTAATATTAATTGATAGATGATTGTTACTGTCGAAGATGGCGATGGGACCGATGATGATGTTGCTGCTGCTGCTGCTGCTGATTTATTCGATAAATGGCCACCAATTAACTCGCCGTTATTATATAAATTATGAATTATTTTTAATTTACTGCGATCACTTCGTATTAAAGCGAGATTATTTAATAAGGAAAACAAACAACCAAACAACGCGAAAGCCGAGATCAAGTGTCTACTGTTGGGAAATTGAATTTTTAGTTTATTGAAAATCCTTAGACGTGGATCGCGTGGGGTATAATAAAGAAATACTTTATTTGATTTACTGCTATTATTATAAGTACGATAGTTTCGATTGTTGTTGTTGCCGCTGCTGTTGAAATAATTCTTGCGAATCGATGACACTTTAGCCACTTTACACTTTGGCGTGAAAGTTGATAATGAAATCTTTGTTAATATTTTTTTTGTATTATTATTATTAAATTTGTAGTTATAGGGAATCTTTAACCGAATGTCATTCATTAAGACCGTTGTTATTAAAACAAGAATAGACTGGAAGAAAATGAAAATCGATTGATGTTTTATTAATAATTGTAACGATGCAACAAACGCCTTCCGACGTTCACAATTTGAACGACACAAGCAAATACACGTACACGTGCCTCGCAAACGTTTCTCTTCAAGATGATTATTTTTTTTTATGATTTTCGTTTCAATTGTAAGCAGCGATTGCGACAGCGACTGCGAATGCGACCGCGGCGTTAATAGCAACGAAAGCTTTGGCGTTGTTGGCAATAAAATTAAACTGTGTTTAAATTTGAAAATAAGTTTAAATTTTTTTTTAATTTTAGTTTTTTTATCATCAATCGCAACGATGATACGCTTGTTAGCATTACTTTGCGGCAACGTCCACTTCAGCAACGTCTTCGGTACAATGCTAGACTCTGGTGGAACCCACATGCGGCACTTAATTAATTAACGTTACAACACAAAATTTTTATGTTGACACTAATTCACTAAATGTTAATGAACCAGACACGCTTTTCTGATTCGATTTTCTTTTTTAAGGCTTTTTTCGTTGTTTTTATTTTCCTTCTTTTTTTTTTTTTTGCTTAATTCTTTCGGATTGTAAATGAATTGAAAAAATTTAATAAAAAAAATTGTTTTTTGGGATAGTACTTGAGAATGTTGGAACTTAATGATTATCTTTTCTTTTTTTTTACTAGTCTCCGGATTTTCCCAAAGATGCAACAGTAGTTGTCAAGTAAGCAGATTATCGAAAGGATTGCCTGCTTTAAACATGTTTGCGGTATTTTTTTTGCTTCGGTTCGTTTTCTTTATAATTAATTTAAAGAATTAACTGCATTTCGATTAGCGTTCACTTAGGATAAATTTATACCGCTATTCCGTTTTCTTGGCATTTGTTCAAATTTTTTGTCCGTCTCTTTTCCAGCGATTTTTCCTTACTTGTGATGCTCGTCGTATTTGATAATAACGTAGTGAGTTCACTACTTACTAAGATGATGCGGTAAATTTAATGCTCAGGAAAACATTTCTTTCATTCATAACAATTAAGGAGACTTGAAGAGTTTTCTGAAAAGGGAGAGAGAGAAAGAAATAGATTAATAAAAATAAAACCAAATTTGGAGAGAGAGAGAGAGAGAGAAAGAGAGAGAGAGAAAGAGGGAGAAGGAGTGAGCTAGAGAGGGTGAGAGAGAGGCAAAGAAAGAGAGAGAGAGAGAGAGATTGCTTTCCTCTTGAATAGAGCGTTTTAGATTCACTGCTGGCTTGTGCCTTAAAAAAGAAAAATTGTGGCTAAGTGTCCTCTCCAAAAAAGCTCAGAGAATCGCCAAACGTTGTGAAAATGATCTTCCAAGAAGTCCTCGTTCGAAGCAATGCTTTTTCGTCAATACTCTCATCAGGGTGGACTTGGTGGATACTTTCTTCTTTCTCTTACAATACTTTCCGGGATCGCCGGCGATTTAAACTTATGGCACTAGCATAAGTCGAATTTAAGCACTTACCACACAGCGCAAAAAGCAAGAGCTTTATCGAGCCCTTCAGACGTCGTATGAATTTCATCGTTAAACAGTGCTCTTCGCTCAAGAGGTCTTTAAAGTAATCGAAATTTTTCCAGCTATGAAACAAATCCGCATTTTTGTCGAAATGGTGTAAACAGTTGACAATGCCCCCAAGCTTGCGCTAGTGTGTGGCAACATAAAAATCAATTACCTTTGGCTAGAACGATAGATAGATAAAATGCAATGCCAGAACAAGAATTGCCCTTAATTTTTGACAGACAATATTGAGCCGTCAAGTTGGTCAAAGTCTTCCGTCCGTTCTCATATGTAAGGCACTAGCTTTTTACCTCTACGCCCAGAAATATATGACACGAAAAAGACCTCATAAAGATTGTAAATTCTTGACCATTCGTCCATTCGTGTAATAACTTCGTTTTTTTTTCTCAATAATCGAGCAATCTCGCTCGGGGGTATCAGTTAGTAACTGAAATTCATTTCCGACTCTCGCTACATAAGTTTCTCTAAGACGCTGCCAAAATCAGAATTCAACACAAAATTTTATTTTGGGATTCGTGTAAAAAAATATCTTGGTGAAGCGTGCAAAAAAGAGTTGCGTGTATGCATTAAACCAAAGCGTATAATTTTGGAGTATAGACGGAAATAGTGAATCGAGAAGCGCAACGCGCACAAGCCGTAAGGGCTTTTCTAGCATTAAGCATCTTTTCCTTTTTATTT
This sequence comes from Glossina austeni, assembly GCA_000688735.1. Taxonomy (NCBI): domain Eukaryota; kingdom Metazoa; phylum Arthropoda; class Insecta; order Diptera; family Glossinidae; genus Glossina; species Glossina austeni. The sequence goes on from KK502599.1 coordinate 509,390, forward strand.
TCTCTTTCTTAAAAAGACCCGTTGCAGTGATAGCCAGAAAGCAATGTGGCGAGAGAGCTATGATGTAATTATAGTCTGGAAGACGTACGGCCCGTTCGTTAGGTGATATGCCTTTGCGTATAGAAAATCTTAGTCGAAAACTTGGAGAAGGTGCACGCCAGTGCCATTAATGCAGAAGCTATTATGCTTAACCGAAATACTTTGAATGATTTAGATTTTTTTTTTTTTTGTGAGTTCGGGGTTGTCATGAGTGTCATCAAGACAGACCATACTATTATTAGATACAATAACCCCTACGCAATCCAATAGGTAAAAAGACACAAGCGCAAGGTGAGATGAAAATAATCATTTCAGGAAATCAAGGGATTATAGCAAATCAAAAAATATCATTTCAAAAATATAGAAGACAGACAACGTTTCGTAGCTAATTATGGACAAAAAAAAAAAACAACTGCTGACCGCGAATTCAGCCGTGCGGCAGACGGATGGACGTAGGAGGGGGAAACTGCGTTATCTCTTCGAAGAATGTCTCTATACGTTAATGTTGCTGACCAAGAATGTGTGCATGTTATGCTTTACCAACATACGTCACATCTATTGCTATACGGTGGTTAATTACAAAAATCTCTCTTTTTTTTTTTTTTTTTTCTCTGCGTCTCTTTCTCTATCTTCTATTTCAAGTTAGTTCTCGCTGTATGTTCACCAAATTCTTTTAAAATAATTTCACTATTTGAATATTTTTTATTTATATTGTAACAAAACTTATATATTTATTTCCTCATTGTTATATATATATATATATATATATATTCTTATCTATCATCTTACTAGTCAGTGTTATAGAAAACTTACGTACATAAACTACTCAAATACATAGAAATGTATTTACATGTGTGCATACATACTAGAGATAAGTTAATCTCTTAATAAGTTGTCAAAAGATTCATTTCACAGAGAGCACCACAGCAGTCTTCCATAATCGTCGCACAGATACTTCGGAAATTATTTTATACACAGCACACCTATGATTGATTGTTCATGCACGCTAACTTCGTGTAATCACATAGATGCCCTCACCGAAAATTGAAAGTATTTTTGGCCGTCTATTCTGTTTCACTGCATGAGAAATAGAGGATTTAACCTTGAGCGTCAGGTCAATACTGTTTCCTGCTGTCACCATAGGACGTATATTACATTTGTCACTTATCTGCAAGGCTAGGAGGGTTTCGAGGATCCTATAAGCCTAGATATTCAGCGCCAGAGTGATTAGCAAACCTCTCTTACAAATGTCAGTCTTTCTGTCCGCCTGCTGAACTCACGGTTACGATTTCACGCAAAAAGAAACATCTTTTCCTTTGAAATAGTTAAGAGCGATGCCAAAACGTAATTGTGAGCGTGGAAAAATTTAGAATTGTCCGAAAATATGATTTTGCAAACATACATGTGTAGCAGTATACCGGTTATTACAACTTTAAATACGCGATTTTTTCAAAATGGCTCGCAGCATAACTCTGACAATTTTCATGCGCTCATTGTTGCCCGAATTTTTTGTGTAATGTTTAACGGACCGTGCGACGATTTTCGTTAAACTAATTTACACTTTTATTTATTCCGTTTTTTTTTTTCTTTTTGGTTTTGATTTAAGAAGAAAGAACACTTTGTTGAGACAAACAACACGCGCCCGTTCCGTAAAAATCGGCACAAATCAATTTAAAATCCTCGCCGTAGTTCACTGCGCCTAAATGATTTAATTTTTTTTTCAATTTCAAAGAACCAGTTATGGCACGGAGACCCCTTTGCAAAGGTGGCTCCAGTGTTCCGAATTTCTAATACCTTCGAAAAGTAATCATCTTTTCAATATGTTAAATATATGCTTAATAATTTCCTTGAATATTATTATTCCATAATCTTTCTTTCCTTTAGAAAAAAAAAAAAGTACGCTTTTACTAAGAAACCACAGTGGCTTCCATCTTAAGCGTATCCCACCAGAAGTAAATAAAAGTTTATTGCGGAATCAATATTTAAGGAAAACTTTTACAAAAAGACTTTGACACAACCCATCAATTCAGAATCACTTTCCGCACCAAATTGACTTAATTGTCCGTCTGTCCGTCTGTCCATCTGAGGCGTCATGGCCCGCTATAGTGTGTTTACTTTATTTTTGTTAAACATTTCACAATAATTAACGATTAAATTGCGAACTACTTTTTACATTTAAAGCACTTCGAGAATAAATTTCGCTACTGAAAACCAAAAAGAAATGTCAAATTAGAAGGTCATCAATGGAAAGACCGAAAAATATACAGTAAACCGTCTTAGAGAACCGCCTTTAGAGTTCTTTTGATAGCTTTACTGCCTTTGTGACAACCTTTGTGTAGTCAGGCAAAATTCTGTTAAATTTAAGTCCGTCTCACATCTGGACTTATCCAGAAGCGTTCACTTCTGGTTAATATTCTCTTGCAAAATGCTTGTATATGAATAAAGACAAGCACCTTAAAGGTGACTTCAACTCAATACTTAAAATAGGTTATGAAAGAGTGCAAAGACTTTGTGTGAATCATATGGGTGTGTGCACATACATATATAAAGTCATTGATAATGAAAACTGTATATAGTAAGCGATGCGAAAGTAAGGAAAGAAAAACAAACAAAAAACCTTATCGATGACATCTAAGATACAATTCGTGTCAAGCTCAATACAATCATTTATTTTAATTATTTCATTGCGTAAAAACGTGCATTCTCAGCAGAAAACCCTTAGTAATATATGATGCTAATAAGTAAGTGCATCCACACCTCGTTCGTCGTTTCGCTCCCCTTTCCACTAAGTTGCCCATAAAGTCACGTAAGTCGACATACACTCTATGAGAGTGTAAATGGAAAGCATTCATAAACGTTTTTTTTTTTTTTTTGTTATTTAGTAAAAGTAAAAGCAATACTTCTAATAAAACTGAAAATTAATAATTTAATTAATTTGTGAAACGAAAAAGAAAATAAGTGAGAAAATTACATTCGGTTGTGACCGAATCTTTTACACCCATTACCGTTAGCATATAAAAGATTGAAAAAAGGAAAACATAAATTTGCGGGTGGGCGTCGTAGGCGTGCTCTTTGACCTATTCGAGCCATTTTCAAACTCTTTTGTAAATTTCAACGCAGATACTATATACTTGTGCAGGCGGACAGATAGACAGATTGAGGTTTTTAAAGCTTGCTCCTGCGCGTTATAAAAATATACAAAGAAATAATGGATTCCCACATTTTCACGCATGTACTTCAGCATCAGCCATAGCATATAACATTTAAATTTTTGTAGATTTATCTGCTGTTCTAGTTTATGAGTAACGAGCAAAAAACCAACTTTTTATATCTTGTCCTTATATCGTGTTCCTTGTTCACGTTTCTATATCAACCTGCGTGCAAGAACTGCCAATATTTCTGCTAAATTTGAAGCTTCATTTTTGCGGCCAGCAGATTGCGAACAACATACACCACACAAGCACACAGGCGGACAGACATGGCTAAAGCAACTCACTATTTCACGTTGCTCAAAAATATATATAATTTATAGCGTCTCTGTAGCTTCCGTTTGGGTGTTACATACGGATTATGGAAAAAAACAAAGTGAGTATACGGCCATCTTGCAGTTTAATAAATTTGTATGGATGTATGTAACATGCAGAACAACTTAACAGGGCTTAAGGAACACTCGCTTTTCAGTATAACGCCCGATTGCAATCGTTCTTTGAATCGGTCTAAGCTTGTTTGTCCATCGCAATTTTTTGATATTTTGATGGAATTTCGTACGTTACCGTCTTTTTGACCACGAGTGGTCCAAATCTATTTAGAATTAGATGTTGATCAAGAATATACATATTTTATGATCTCTGATGCTTGCTTTTGGGAGCTTTGCAAACGT
>KK502600.1:0-13670 GCA_000688735.1 Glossina austeni
TTTCCTCAAACGGTATTTGGCCGGCTGCAGAGTGAAAAAGTGGCGATAAAAATGTAAAAAATAAAAAAAAAAAAAAAAAAAAAAAAAGAAACAAAATAGAGATGAACGACAAGTGTTAGAAATTGAATCTAACAGTATGTACCAGTTTGTGAGATAATGCATGTGTATAGAGATGGCATGTTTGTTACTGTTACTATTGCCGCTGATATTGATGTTGCTCTTGCTCTCGGACTACTACTTAGTTCTAATTTATTTGTTCCATACCATTTGTACACAATTGTTGTGTCTATATGCATGTGTGTTTGAGTGCGTATGTGTGTTTGTGTTTGTGTTTGTGTTTGTATGAGTGTTTATATGCCTAAACGCGCAAGCACGTTTGTTAGTACCGTGTTTACTGCTATTGATAATGACAATAATGTGTGGTTGAATGTTTAAATGTAATCGTTCTTTCGCTTGCTTACTTACTATTTCTGCTATCATTGTTGTTGTTGTTATTTTTATTATTGTGATTATCAAGATCGTTAAGTTCGGTTTATTAACCAGCCACCATCAAATGTCGGCCTATTTATCTAACGCACTCCGACTAACTATCTCTCTAACTAACGGCCTGAAGCCGTTCGTTACAGTTCATAGACAACAATAAGTGTAAACTGCTTTATAATCATTAAATCATTACTTTATAATATGTATTCTCTCGCCTTGCAATTACTCACCATTTATAAAATATTTAAAACGTCAATTACTTCGATATTCTTTATAGGAATTTATAATTTCTTGCAATTGTTTGCGACTGTCTGCTAACAATAATTGAACTTAACGTGCATACTCGAAATTTTATATATATTTAACTTTTAACATTCACAAGAACGTCTAACCATTTGCTGCTCACGGTTATGTAACGAAACTATGTTACTTTTTTAATTTTTTTTTTTCATTTTACCTTAACGTACAGGCAACTTTTTCAAAATAAGTTCGACATACATTTCTTTTGGATGAAGTAAAAAGTTCATGGCGCTTTTTTTGAACAAAATTCAAAAACGTTTTGTTAATGAGTCTTTTTGGTCGACAATTTTTTGCTGTGGAACTTGGGGAATCTGTCGGCTCAAAACAGGCTTGTTTTGAAGTCAACCTTACACCGTTAAAAAGTTCCTTACAGAACGAAGCGAACGTTCGTCGAAAGATCCGGGATAGATCCGCTCTCCTAAGTTTTTCGCAGATGTTAAACAGGCACGTGGTCTGATATTAGCCTTTTTTTTTAAGATGCCACACCTGCTTATTACTCATTGTTTGGCCACTTTACATGTAAGACGATGATGGGCAGAAAAGAGTAGAGAAAAAGAAGGAAGCGGAATGGTAGCAACCTGGTGGCCCAATCTGTACGCGTCATGTCTTTACCCACTTGACACTTATTTGCACGTCCTAATCTTGTTTCCTAATGATAATTGATAATGAAATCAATGTCAGATTAAATTAAGTGATGAAGCGCGCGATCCCCTTCGCATCTGACCAAAGCATTACCTTACGTGGCGTGAATTCCATTTTTACCTCTGTTTGGGCAATTTCACCCATTTTGAAACTCCATCTTCTTCACACGTCGTTATCCTATCGTCCGTTCTCCTGACCAGAACACAAGGCGCCTTTAATATCGAAATTTCATGCACCGAAATGAAATCATCAAAATCACAGCATTAGCGTACTGGGAATATTTTCACAAGTTTTCCAAACGTTATCTAACAAAAAGTTTCGACTGTCGTGACACAGTGCTCCAGTTGAGTATATTAATCTATACGTTATAGCATACTTTCGCATCCTTGAGTTGACTTCAAAAGTGAGTAATAAAATAAATTAGTTCTTCTGATATACACAAAGAAAGCCGCACGCGTCTTACAAAAGTATATTAAATCTCTGGTGATGTATGCAACGAAGAATGTATCCAGATGGAGTTGAGATAGACCCACTTTTGATTGTCCCGATCGATTCAGAAACACTTATTGAAGCGATTTAAACTTGTCCGTCCGTCTGTCCATTTGCCCGTCTTGTCTCTGTCCGTTTGTCCATGTTGTATTCTTGTGTTCAACCTACAGGTCGCAATATTTGAGATAATCTTATGAAATTTCGTATACTAATTTATTTCGGCCCAAGGACGCTATTAAAAATAATTCGTTTTGGCTGTTGTAGAATAGACTATTTAATGGACTACCTTGGCCCCCTATAGTATTTTTAATTATTTTCAATTAATTCTGCGAATTCTCACCTTTCGCACAACACACTTTATTATGCTAGGAATAGTGTTGCCACAGTTACACGACTTTGAAGTTACCTAGCGCCACGACCGAAAAACGCCATGAACTTTTTCCTTAATCTATTATTGAGAAATAAGGTAACTATGAAAACTTTATGAAGTTTTGAACCGAGCAATAAAATTTTATGACCACTTAGTTATTGTAATTTATAATTTCTTCCGCAGTTTGAATTACTGCTGGGTAATTAAGTCGGCGCTTCTCGGTGACTTACACTTATCCCAATTTGCTCAAAACAACCAGTAAACCCGCAAAGCTAATAAGCGACTAATGTAAACCATAAAAAGCACAATTACCACAGCAATAAATATTAAACTGTAACGCTAAACTCATACGAAAAGAATACTCACATTCAGGTATCCGTCTAGTAATTAATATAATTTTTGCTAATTATGTGTTTGGTTAACAAATCTATGAGACCATTTCATCTTACAAAGTTTGCGGATGACGTGCATTAACGGGAAATCTCTTATCAGCATATGTTTTTTGATTTATTAATATCTTAGGCGCTATAGTTCAAAGCGAACTAAGTCTAATTTTGGAAAATATTGAGTTAATACTAGAAATATTTGACTTAACACGAAAACAGGATTTTGATCTTGAAAATGACTACGAAGCATGTGACATTCCAAAGTTTTATTTTTATGAAATAGCTTTGATTATTTATAATAATTTTCGATATACGTAGTCTAGCTTTCGAGAGACCGGTGATCTCTATCAGAAGGGATCAATTTTATCTCCTTCTTTGTGGAAATTCCACATTCACGAAAATAAAGAGAGGCGGTTGAAATTTGGCATAAACATTCCCCGAACGATTAAGAGTCCAAAGATAAAAAATGTTTGTGATCTGCTAATAACGCATTGAACACTGATATAACCTCAAGAAAACAAGCGACAAAATCATTACATCTATTCTTATCGGTTTTCTCGGCTTGCTCATAGGTCCCTAAATGAAGATAAAATTTTAATTCTAATTTATTATACCCTACACTACTTGGGGTATAAATGCATATTAAATTTGCGCGAGACCCCAGAACACCCAGAACGCTCAGAAACCCTTTCTGAATCGATTAAAACTTGTGTGTCCGTTTGTCCGTGTTGTGTTCTTGTGTTCAACCCGCAAGCCAGCAATTTTTGATATATTTTGATGATGTCTGGTACACTGACATGTTTCGATCCAAGGACGTACGTTATTGAAAATGTTTCGTTCCACAGCGCTTTCCATATAGCGCCTTGTTTTGAAAAGTCCTTAAATGACTGACTGCAGAGCGCTGTGGAGTATTAAATGGTGACGCCATGGCCTGCTATCCTTACTATTTCAATTCACCTCCAACTAATTCTAACGCACATTAGCAAGTTCCTTCCCCAATTACATATGAATTGTGGTGAAAATTTCGGGAGAATTGGACGGGACATAGCGAAGTTGCCGTGTAGCCCCAGCACTTAATCAATAATATTCTTATTTATTTATTGTCTACACATTTTGTAAGTAAATTTATAAAATATGGATCTAAAGACTGCCGGATGACTCAGATCGCATGCTCGCCTACATTGAAAACCCTAGAGTGTATATATTTAGAGTTTTGCATTAATGGTGCATGTATTCAAAAAAATTCGAAGAAGAAATATCAGCTATATCTCGGTATTTGTTGATAATTGTTAATAATAAGTTTGTTGTTAATAATAAATTTAAAGCAATTATTCGCCTAAGGTTTTTATGTAATATTTACTAACCGCAAAGATCATGTTTTTATAAATTTTATTCAAGTTCAAGTTTGTTATTGTTCAAGTCGTTCTTTCGCTCGTTTTGTGTGAATACAAGGAAGTTCTTTAATTTATTTATTAACTTGCCATTGGGATGTGTTATTACTTGGAAACCGCACGCTTCAATTGAAACACACCCACTTAAGCATGAAGTTGAAAATAATAAATAAAGCAAAAATAAAACATACACATATTATATATATATGCATACATATGAAAAATGCAGGTCCATAAAGCTTTTTAACACTTACATAAACTACAACCGTCAATAGCTAAGATCACGTTTCCGTTGCCCGGCCAGCACATGTCCATAAATAAGAAAAACAAAAAACTACTATCTGCCCATACGTAGATTGTTTTGCAGCAATTGATGATTGATGATGATTTTTCCAAACACTGCAAAAAAATTATTTAATAAATTTTTGCCCTCAAAGATTAGAACTTTTACGTAAAGTGTTTATAATTTTAAAAATATCAATAGTTTACCTAAGAAAGAAGGTGTCCAACTTCAGCATTTAACTCAGCCAAATAATAGGTTTACGAACATGAGAATGTGAAAATATAAAGTGTCTGATGACTGAGGGAGCCAAGAACAAAAAAACTTCTTTAATAACACGAAGAACAAACCGTTAGAGGACGACAAGTCAAATCCCATAAAATTCAAAAAGTCAGTTAATATTTCTTTATCAGCCATAAAAATTGAACAACTTTGACTACTTTTTTCACTGTGAAAAGAAGTAAACATTATGTTGTGATTAAACGATGTTGTTTAAGAGGTAAAGCAATAAAAGAAAGAAAGGCTCGACACACATTATCCGGATCTACTCGCTCAGGTAAAACAATTAAATACGAGATATTTTTTCCTTTTTTTGTGACCAATAGATTAGCAGATCTAGCCTTCTATGTTTACGGTGGTGATGGTCAGAAAGAAGAATAGAGAGAGAGGGTTAGAAAATGGCTGCAGTCTAGGACGTGCGTACGCGCCAGATCGGTAAGTTTTATGTCTTTACCAACCGAGCATTCACTTTAGCCACGACAGCACGTCAACCGTACCTCAGTGAGAGGTTATTATAACTAAATACTGGATTAAATGCTGGATGCTTGAATTTAATGTGATTGCGGAAGTAGACGTCATGAATATTGTTTATGTTGCCGAATTGAGGCTACAACAAACAAGTGAGGATTGGCGCAATATGTGTGCTCACTTCCGCCACAGCCGACACAAACCGTATTCACGTAACCTCTTCAATGAAGAACTTAAAAGTGAATTTTTTTGTTGTTTTGTAAGTATGGATGAAACAGGTATTCAAGACTGCAAGTCAGAGTGATGGAGTGGAGATATGAAAAAATTGGCTTTGTTGGGTGAAATTGCACCGAAGCGAACGATGACGGATAAATATTAGCGAGAAAGCGAAAGATAGAGCGATATCAGCCGCATATTATTCAACGTAATTGTATCGATTGAATAACAAAGTCAAGAGAAACGGTCGTATTAGAAGGGGGAAAGAATAGTCTTTCCTCGCAATAACGCACAAGTTCACACAATCAGCTTTATATGAATTACTTACGCAATCTTAGTAATCGAACTCTCAAAAGATGTCGTACAAGCGTTCTTCGCCGAAAGAAGAGCTCGATAGAAACCCTTCGAGTTTCTTTTCCATTTTTTATTAGTTTTTGCTTTTAATTAAAATGAACATATGGTTTAAGTAGACAAGTACATTGAGTATATCTTTTTCGAAATATTGATGTGTCAATGTGTCATTAGCTGCTTAGTGTTTGCGTAATTTGACAAGTGTGGGAGAGTTGTTGTCAAGCCAACAAAGCGATTCATGAAACGATGCTAACCGCTGTCACATAGCTCAGGCCAAACCAGACGAAAGCGTAAGCTAACTTTCAGACACGTGAACTTTCAGATTGCATATGCATTATACAAATAAAATGAAATTAATCGAAATCTTATTATGCAAAATAAAATAGAACTAATCGAAGTGAAAGGACATGAAATGAAAACAAATGCAATGAAGAGAAATAAATGGAAATGAAATGATATGAAGTGAAATGGAAATGTTTTACATGAAAATGTTCTACATTAAGCTGTAGAGTATGTTCTCTCGTGCGAATATTTTGCAATTCATTCATTTGGGAATCAATTTTCTGGTTTCACGTATTTTTCACTAATATTACCATCCTTGGGGATACAAATGCGTGTAGAAAGCTAACGGAATACTGCCCAATGCTGTCAACTAAAAAATTAGTTTAAATTTGCACTACTTATATGTCCACCACTGGTTTAGATTGAACGCGCTTAGCAAAATAAAACACTTTTTACATGGACACTATTTTACGAATAGTTTTGCGATACCCTACACCGCTTGTGGTACAAGGATATATTAAAATTGTGCGGATGTATATAGCACTGAGAAAGACTTGACATAGATCCAATTTTTATTAAAATGATCGATTCGATATCATTTTTTGTCTGTCTGTTTGAGGTGTTTCCTTGTGTTCAATCTACAAGCCGCAATTTTTGGGATATTTTAATAAAAGTTGGTATACGGACTTGCTTTGGTCCAACGACGAACACGGATCGGCCCACTTGCAATATAACGCCCCTGTTTCAAAAGGCGATATATAAATAAAGCTTGGGTGGTATTTCGTGCTTGGTCAGGCCCAGTTGTGGTGTTCTTATTGTTTTTTTTTTTTTTTTTTTTTTTTTATTATTATTATTATACAAAGATTGTAATTTTACTTTTATACGTTTGATTTTTTTCTTGAAAATTTTTTAAATACATTCTATAAGAAATTTCTTGCAGTGTATTAAGATTATCAAGAGTATCAATTACACTCGCACCTTACGTCTTATTTCTTTTTCATCTTTCCAATATTTCCGAAGACCAGTAGTTCACTTAGATTATACTGTTTTATGGTGATTTCTTTTGTCTTCGAAATGAAAACCATTTATCACCCAATGTCAATGCCATAAATAAATAAACAGAAAATATATAAAAACATGTATCTGCGCAAGTGACTGCAGGTTTAAAAGTGACGAATTGAAGAATGAAAATCATTTTCTTAGTAAAGTGAGGCAATATTCCTCTTTTTTTTTTTATTTTTATATTTTTGCTTTACTTCATTTCATATAATTTAATGTTAAATAATAATTCAAAAGCAAACTCCAAGACTTGCAATAAAATAATAATCTCTACGCTAACTATTATCTATTATAATAGTTATTAGCTATTAGCGGTTATCGATTATTAGGTAGAGTCTTGCGAAATTTCAAAGACCGCAATTACGACATAATCCATTGACGCCTTAAGTTGGCAACAATTTGCATCAATCAAACCGGGGTTGATCTTTGGAAAGTAACAAATTGTCTTGTTGACAAACTATTCGATTCCATGTACACTCAATTCCATGTACATATATGCAAATATATATGGTATGCATGCATGCATGGAACAGGGAGGGGAAAGAGCGTTGAATTGAATTTCTCTAGAGAACCAGGCAATCAGTCAGTGCATAGACCGTTAGAAGATTGTCAAACATTGGCCGAACATGACTTCTAGCACAGATATGCTAATTTAACTCAAATGCACACCCAAGCTATCTTCATAAACATGTCAACTTTTATTGTTAGAAATTAGTTAAAGACTTAAGTAAACACGAAACGTATGTCAATGAATGCGGTTAATAGTTACTGGAAAAGATTAAAAAGTGATTTTCTTTTTTCTTTTTTCTTATAAAAATTTGAGCTCCAAGTAATTAGGTTAGTGGAATGTATCGATGTTCCTGTTTGTTCGCTTAGATATAATTACGCAAAATAATCGAGAGACGAAAAACGAAAATATTATCCGGTTTAAACTCTAATGAAAATTTACTGTCTATCGATGGCATTTAAGCAACATTTTGAAAGAATCTTGAAAAGGCGAGAAACTTAACACCAGCTGTGTAAGAAATTTATTAATGAAGGATTAAACTGGTTTCGCAAACGTTGATTAGGCTGCTGTTTTACTACTACGATCGCTGTTGTCTTTTTTCGTAATCTCTGACGTCTTGTCTACTCAAGTTGTACATTAGCTAATCTCTATTTAGTAACAGTAGTCGATCGAATTGTGCATTAAACGAAAATTTGAAACTTAAATGGATTAATCGTGATTGTAATTGGGATCTATATTCAAATTTGCTCGCAAGGCAATTGCATTTATGTCCGCTTTCGTTAGAGCAATAAATCCGTTCGAAAATATAATTGAAGACAGTTTATGATGCTCAATTTGTAGCATAGACACATCTTTAGCTCGCACATTTAGCTTAACCAGCACAGACAATTCAATGACCGACCACAATAGGAAGAACAGCGCAATAGCAACAAAAATGCTCGTTAATCACCATATATGAGACTTTTAATTAAATTGTGAAAAAGCGCAAGAAAAACAATCAAGAAAGCTGCACTAGTTTTACGGCGCACTTTGGATACCCGTAGTTTTATAATGTGTTTTGTTAGCAGTGAGATTGCCAGTTGGCCAATTCATTTTCAATCATATTAAATGACCCAAGCTATCTTCTTAACGGGATTGTATTAATATTTTTAGTTCTCTTTAAGGTGACGCCATCTTTTTCTTCTTTTGCTTATTTTTTTACATCATTTTGCATTTTTCGGCAAGTAAAGTGCACCAACCAAATGTACAGATAAAGTTTGAGGTCCTGATGTTAATCTTGGAAATTTGGAGAATTCCGACAACATACAGAGGACGACTTTGGTTCGGTTTCGTGCACGTATTGTCACAGTGCCGACCGGTAAGTCTATTCTTTACTTTCTTTGCTCTCACGTATATTTCTGGCTATGAAGAGTAGAATAATATATTTCACCTTTTAATCATGGCTACAATTACTAAGCAAATCCTGACCTTTGGCCTAAGCATTCGCACTTAATGCTATTATATGAAAATCGTTCAACTAGTCCCAAGTTAAAGAATTTCGACTTGGCCCCCATGGCCTCTCTGTAAGCACAAATTTTATAAACCTCTAGGCTGCGTGTATACGATTTAGTGTAACTCTATTGGCTCCATCGTTTGCGGCACGCACAGATAGTTTCTCACCTTCGTTCCCAATATTTCATTAAGTCTCTCTCTCTCTCTCTATTTCTCTCCCTCCGTTTCTCTTCCTCCGTTTCTCTATCTCCTTGTCACCGAAACTCTAACTCTCTCTACTTTTCTATTGATCCCTCCCCATGTCACTCCCCTTTCCTCTTTTCTTCTTCTCTATTATTATTTCTTTCTCTTTCTCTCCTCTCTATTTTTGCTTCGAAATGGTTTTAAATAAACTGCATGAACGGTCCACCGTTACCTTACTGCTAAGGCTGTATATGCGAAGTGGTCGAAGAAGTGAGTCGATCGAAACTATTTTCAATACGGCTTTCGCCGTTAAGCCAAAATACCTCAAGAACAAATTTCATCAAAATATTTCAAAGTTTTCGGCCTGGATGTTGAGCAGAAAGAAAAGAAGATGGACAGGTGGACAGACAAGCTTATATGGGTTTAGAAAATGATTCAAAGAATGATCCAGAAAGTGATTCCGAATAGATTGATATAATAAAAGATGGGTCCATCTCTAATCATTCTGTACCACGAGGGATGTAGCCGAGGATGAATGTTTCTCCACGTATTTTAGGAGAATCAAACCATCTATTAAGCCAGTAGCAAAGAAGAAGGTTTATTTTCTAAAATATTTACAGTGACGTTACCCAGCCATAAAGGTTAGGGCTACACTTACCGTGTGTTCCAAGTGAGAATATTTATTAAAAATATATATTTTTACTGTATAGCGTATGTTTCGAAACTAAATGAAATGCTAAGTTCATTATATCCCACACTGATGTGAGCAAAATGTGATACAAATTATCAACGAACTGCTCTTAACTAAAACGGTTTAGGATGTAAACGAACTCGAACTTAAAATGGCGTAAATATTTGCAATTTTTTTTTTTTTTGCTTTCTATATCTCATTAAAAAGATTTCAATCCTTAACAATTATTTGTAAATATGTATATATTTATAAGGATTGCATTAATTGTTCATTTAGTTTTTCTATTTTTGTACGCATCGCATTAACAGTAACCGGCAATAAGAGCAAAATAAAAGTCGTCTAGTGCAGTGTTAGATTATGGTGGTAATTAAAATTGCAAAAAAGGTAAAAAAAATTTTAATTAAAATTATTTTGTTCTAATACAACACACACACGCACACACACACGCACACACACACCTCATTTAGAATGCTGTCTCCTTTTTTATGCGTTTGCACATAAACATGCAAACACACATAGTATGTATGTCAATTAGTTAGAAAAGGAAATGCATGTCCACCTGTTGGTATGCCTGTATGCGTGTGTGGATATGTGTATATGAAATTGCCACCCAGACAAATATTCTAAATGAATAATGAAAAGAAAGAGAATGAAGGAAGAAAAAGAGAAAGAAAAAAACGTGTGTGCTATCGTAAGCGGGCCCAATTTACTTTTTAATAAACTTTAGCTTTTAAGAGTTTTACTACTACTTATTATCGTCATCGTCATCATCAACGGAGCTTGCTTGCTTGCTTACTTGCTTGGTCTGAAAAAGAATTTTATGCAATAAACAACAACAACAGCAACAGCAACTTGTGCTGGTCTGGCTGCCGGCCAACCAGCCAACTACTAAGTCAAGCAAGCAAGCAAGCAAGAATGCATGCATGCCAGAGCAAGCAAGCATAAGCAACCAGATAGTCAACCGGGCAGTCAGTCAGTCAGTCAGTCTGCCACGCAGTCAGCTAGTCTATTTGTTTATGCTTTCCAACATTGTTTTCTTCTTTAGAAATCTTTAAACAACGACATTTGTATACATAATGTATGTGCAATAAGTAGAAATCAACACAAATAATAATAATCATAATAATAATAATGATATGTTACCTTGCTTCGTTCGCTATACAACAACAGGATCTCTATATATATGCGTGCGTACATATATATATACATATATATATAATCTTGTGTGTGTGTGTGTGTGTGTGTGTGTGTGTGTGTGTGTGTGTGTGTGTGTTTATGTTTATGTTTAGGTATTTGGGAGTACTACATTATGATCTTCTATGCTAGAAAACAGCTTTAGGGAAGAAGAAGATCCATTAAAAGAAGAAATTTTTTTTTTTTCATTTAATTTTTATATCGTTTTGAAAACTTCAATTAATAAGCCTGAGGATTAATGCATTATAACGGTTTTACATAAGAAAAGCATACGATTGATATCAAAAACTAAAGACAATCACTGCCATAAAATGAATATTTTTGCAAAGGGCTGGGTATTTATTTACGTTTTCTTTTTTAAAAATCTAACTGCAAAATTTAAATCATAATATAGAATTTTTTGATTTTTCTATTTAGTATTTAACCGCCAACTTGAGAGGCAATTTGAGGTAATCACCTTGACGCTAATATAAGCAATATTTTCTCTCTTTTCCCTCTACTATTTCATTGACGCTACACAAAACAGAAGAAATAAAAAACTAAAAAGTTTATTTAAACAAAAAAAAAATGAATATCACACATCGCAATCAAGTCAAAACGTAGCGTTAGCCGTCCGCGATTTCGACTCTCAGTGCTGTAGACCATACTTTGTAGTAGCGTTGTAGTAGTGTGGGCAAAGCGTAATGAGACGGTATTTTTCTTTAAACGCGCGCGCTATAATATCGATTTGTATATTTTTCGGTGTGACTCGTATCAACAACCGACATAAATTTCGAGACAACTGGCTTTCTGGGTTAGCAACAGCCGCGTTCTTTGTGTTCGAACAATTTTGCTGTCAGCGATTTTCTTTTTGGTTCACGTGTAGCACAATATTCACGAGACTGTGGATTGTGCTTCTTGATAAACTACAACTACAACTAATCCAACGCTTCTCTACGATGTGGATGACGTTTTTATGAAACGATTTGTCGTTACTCCCAAGATGCGTTTTAGTTTCCCTAACGACCTCATCATTCCTTCCAGGTCTTTTTTCCCTGCAGCATCCTTTAAAGATTTGCAAACAAATAATCGTAATTGAGGCCCAAAGGATCCTTTTGCTTAACATGAGTACTTGTTATAAACTTTATCTCACCCGATCGCACACGGGTTAATTTTGCATAACCGGCGTCTTCTAGAAAGTTCGACAATCCCAATAAACTAGGGACCTGAACTGCACTGGAGAAACCAGACATATTTATTCTGTGCGGCCCAATAAACTTACTCTTAGGAATGTTGAGGACTATCACTACCTCTTTAATTATTCACTTTAGGAATGACGAAAACCACAGCCACCAAGATACCGCGCGGAGAGCCATACCAAGCAGTCAGAATTCACACATTCGTTAACCGCTGCGGTCAAATTGTAATTGGATATGCTAGCTTCCACCGCGGTTTCCATATGGTATGTGAATACGTTAGCTTCCCCCCGACATATCGTGGCAAGCATCGACCTGCAGTTCACTCAATGCGGTCACCTCTACCCACAGGTACTCCTGACTTTGTGAGTGGACTCAAATTTAGTCTATAAAGCCTTCAGCCTTACTTTACGCGACGATGTCACCCTTGCCTTCGGATCAACCATACAATCCCGGCTAACCTTCTTCAAGATATATTTGCGTCGATCTTTACGTAACCAGTTACAACACAATAACGGCTGGTTTGTATTTCCTCCAAAGCGAGAGTCGACAAGAACAGAAGCGCTCACAGCAAACTTCTTCCACTGTACTCCTAAGTACACCGGAAAGTTTCTCTACCAAATGGTCAATCGATAAATGACAAGGAAAATAACTTTCCTTCGTTTGTACCGGTCCGCAGGAGGCACGTCTACGATCTCTCTATTGCCATTGCTTCTTCGGCGTCGCCACTGTTGAAACCCGCACTTTATCAGAGAGTTATAGGATACAGTTGGTGACGCAAAAATTCGGCTTTGATTTTATACAATTAATAGCGCATTGAAGATTTTATTCCATGGTGGGCCGTGGCCTACTATAGTGTTGTCGCTTGTTTTATTTTCAATTAAATACTACTTTTATCGAATAATTATAAATAGAGCCTCATTACCTCATTATCTTTCTAACGTAGAAAAGCGATACCTGAGTTTTTTCTTTCCGAAGCAGGTAATTTTCTTTTTCGCTATAATAAAAACTGGAAAATATTTTTTGCCCGTAAGTTTTAAGTTTTAAGTATTTAATTAATTACAGCTAATATATGGTAACCGTTTTTATAATTTGTTAAATGCTAAATAAGGTTCTAAAGCCGATTTGTTTGCCGGTAGTTTTATATAAGAAGCTTTAACGCTGCTGAAAGAGCATTTCATTGAATTGATCTTTACTTCATTGTTGCATGTTGCAGTGCAATGCCTTCCTTACGTTCTCTTGCATAATTCTTAAAAAAAAATAAAGTTTCTTCGAATTTTTTTTTCTTAATGCATACAAATACGATTAAACTGGCTTTAGATACGCGCTATATATATATATATATATACATATATATATATATATACATATATATATATATATATATATATATATACATATATACACATACATACATATATATACATATATA
>KK502600.1:13730-169198 GCA_000688735.1 Glossina austeni
GTATATATATATATATGTGTATATATATATATATGTGTATATATATATATATGTATATAACATTAACGGCTTATTGTCGTTTCTCTATTTGTAGGCAAACCAAAAAAGGCTACATTGCTGTTGTTTTTATTTACGCCTTCGTTTGGACTTTTTATGCACGCAGACACTACCCAGTTGACTGCATTTCGTTCAAATAGGAAGAACATTTAAATTATTTCTATAAAGGATTTTCTTTGTTTGTCGCTCTTGCGTTTTTGTCTTCTATTTGCAAAACATTTATTGTGGTGGTTAACAAAGCTTACAATATTTACGAGAGTCAAGAATGTTTAAAAAAAAAAAAATAAAAATAAAAGAACGGTTAAATTTGTTTAAAGGAAATATGTTTTGCAACATGCCCGAAAGATTGCAAAAAAACCGAGCTTAGGCTACAAATCTCTTAACAAAATCTTACTGAATAGCAAGAAACTTTTATAAAAGTTTTTTAGAATACATGCATAGGATAATTAAAAGCAGCCATAAACTTAGTAAACATTTTTCATTATTTTTCAATCATTTTGTTTAATTTGCTTCGTTATCTCTTAGTTTTCCTAATATAAACAAACTGTTTACACTCCATACCGGTTGTGGTACAAGAGTATGTAAAGTTTGTGCGGATGTATGCAACACACAGCAGGACTTGAGATACACCGGCCTTTTATTAAACCGACCGATTCAGAATTACTTTCAGAAACACTTTCTAAATTTATTTCAGCTTGTCAGTCTGTCTGTCCTTTTTTGTTTTCTTCGATTCAATCTACAGGCCGCAATTTTCGAAATATTTCGATAAAGTTTGGTGCCCTGACATGTTTTGGCTCAAGGACGAATACTATTAGAACTAATTCGAATCGGACCACTTTTTCGACCACTTCCCATATCAAGTCTTATTTTAAAGAGTTGTAATATGAATAACCGTAGGGTAATATAGGTCGTGGAACGCCATAGTGTTTTTACTTGTTTTTTATAGGAACTTTTCAGAACTATTTTGTTCCTCTTTCTCTTTCTTCCTTTCTTAAAAAAATTTATTGAATAAGTGAAAGACTTAAGCAACAAACTTTTCAAAATTTTGTAGAATACATGAATAGGTTATATCTTAAGTGAATGTTAATTAACAGTAGCCGTAAACATGGTAAACATATTTCATTATTTTTCAATCATTTTGCCAACAATGTTTAATTTGTTTATATATCTCTTAGTTTTTCTAATATAAGCAATTTTTCACTACAAAGCACTTCTGAGGACTATTTCTTTCATTTTTGTTTTTTTTTTTCCTGCTTCCACAGCAAACGTTCAGATACCCGTTACTGTTGTTATTATGGTTGTTGGGATTATTCTATGTTGCTACGTTCGTGTGTCTGTAGAAAAATATCACACTTATAATGTGTTGTTTGTTTTTGTGGTTATTTATATAACCAACAATTTTAGCACACGTCACTGGCCATTGGATGACTGCACTGATGATAACTATCAACATGAGCAAACATAAAATTGGCGTTTGTGTGTGGCTATCTTATTTTCCAAACATGCAAACATATACATTTTAAAGTATTCATATAGGTGTATGCGTGCACGGGTTTGTCTTGGTTGAAGTAGTTTTTATAATATTTACTGTTAACTCGAACGGAAACCTGTGGACAATACACTGATTACGTACACACACTCTAAGTTTTCTCTATTTCAATCGCAACAATTGATTATTTATGAATATTAAGAGCATTTTGTTTTTAAAAAAAAGAAGAAACCAAACGGAAAAAAAATTTTAAACGAACAAATGCAGCAAAACATGCCGCCATTGCAGGAGGCATGTAATCGCTTGCAATGATTTAGTGAACGGATATCTTTCATCACACTAACTATGTCTTGTTTGTGTGTTCTGACTAGCGTTTCAGGCAAACTAGGTGGTTTCTTTCACTCTATATGCATGGCGCACAAATCGCATGTTAGCTGATTAATAACATGTGGAAGCTTTCAGACCTTGCTGTTTATGAACTCTTTGTTGTCTTGTGTGTTTAAGCAAGTAAGCCGTGGGCTTTAAGATGAATTGCGGATTTAGAAAAAAAGAAGAAAAAAAACTGTCAATTTTATAAAAATGAGAAGAATGCGATAGTATCGTTTATTAGATAATTTGTTATTAATATTGTGTAAGCTCTTAACAACTATAGCAGAGCAATGGAAAAGTGAGAAAAATATCTTATATACCCATTACAGATTTATATCAGATCCGTGAAAGGTTTGTAACGTAAAGAAATGTCTGTTGAAATGCCAATAAAGTACTGAACCATGAAGTATCCATGGACTTTATCTGCATGAATAGTGAAAACTGTTTCCTCAAGTTTGTCTATTACGATCGCGATAACGGCTTGAAATTTTGTATCTATGCATATGCAATTGTACGTTGAATTTGTTTTCTTGCTCTTGTTGCAATTCCTCTCCTTAAGTGGTGCAGACTGGGAACATCTAATATTTTTATTAAGTCACAACAAATATGTACCTGTTAGTCATGTTATATTTTTGAATACTAATCGGGAATATAATGATGAGCAAGCTTCTCTCGGACTTAGCGTACGTCGGAGCGTAGTTTTATATGTTTTAAAAATAGACTTCATCACAGTTTTATTGCATCATTGAGCGAATAGTAACCTCGTATAGGTTAGAGTAGAATGTTTATAAAAGCCTTAGAAGCTTGTTATCTTTGTCGAATCTTTTTTTGCAATAAAACAGTTGGAAAATGAAAGCGAAAACAATGTCTTTTGATGTTCATGGGACTTTATGAGGCTTTAACTTATTAGTGGCACATTACATACGAGAGTGAACACTGCTTTACTTATCGTCTTTTACGAATGAAACACTCTCCTGAAACCAGATTCCAGATCGGTAACTTGATATATATAGATATATGTATATTTCTTATGGCCAGGACGAAAGCTAACTAAAACTCTTTCCTTTTTTTTAAAGTCACTTGCTATACTAGGCAGTAGGAAAGATGATATCTTAGGTTTATCAAATAACGAAATTAATTTCATTAAGTTTGCCCGTCTTCCTTTTTATAATTCTACTGAGATTACATATATTTTATAATTCTAACGAAAAGGTCTACAACGCGATTGTGAGGGGTTTTCCAGAAAATTTGCAAAAGATTATCGCTCGAAATTGCGCATATATATAATTAAAGAAAGTTCATTTAAAATAAAAAAAAAAGTCTTTGCTTCTTTAACTTAATAAAACAATATATTGGGCCTATCCCATGAAGAGATCCAGCTTAAATACTAGGTGTGTATGCCGAGTAGGTAACAGTCGCAAGTCAGTGCTGGCGGGCCCAAATCTACGGTGCCGTTCTACTATACTTGATCGTAGCTATAGTGTGCGATCAATCAGTAAAGGCGGACTAGACTAGGTGGACTTCCAAGAAGATATATTTTGTAAACATTTTAATAAAGTAATATATCGGCCAAGTGCTTTCAAGATGTTAATCCAAATCTCATTCACTACTGCATCCAACCAACGTCGAGAAAATCGCGATCAAAACATTTGCAAGAAAGCGCCCTGGCCACATATATTGCACACGCCGACACGCCCGTTAATCCGCGGCTCTTTCCTATTCCTTTCTTTCACTCCCCTGTTTATTCTAACCATAACCGGGTTACACGTTTAGGGGAGGTTCTCTGTGTGATTGATTGATTAAAATGTAAAAAAAACAGCAGAAGATAGTAAAAACTCGACTTAAATGTTACTCTTTAGTGTGCATTATTTTCTATTAGTTTATTGGAGAGCTCATTAACACTAAATTTGCACCAATAATTGAGTGTTTCTCCCCTAAGCTTTTCGTGGTCATAAAGTAATTAAGTTAATTATTTTTATTGATTTATTTTTATTTCTTATTAACAATTTTTTCTTTTAACTGCTATGAAATTTTACTGTTAATTGAAAAAATTAAACATCATTGTATGGGACCACCTACCTACCTATTCGCGTTCACTAATACGTGCGATATACTAAGTTTATCACTAACAACATTGTGAAGACACAATGCGTTTAAAAGAGCATCTGCTCTCTTTAAGTTTTAACTGCTTTACGTTGTCAATAATCATAAATATTGCAGTTTTGTTTATAAACATAAATAATGTACCGGCGATGCTATTAGCATAAACAACAAATTGCCTCCTAGGCACAAAGTTTAAAAGAAAATGCATACGGGAAACAACATGTAAAAAAATAAAGTAATATTTTAATTTTATGACGATTTTATTGAAAAATACTTAAGTTAAGTTTTAAAGTTTTTAATTGGATTTTCCCCCCCTTTTGTTTCTCTTATTGATGCCAATATGTTGTCAATGTTTTCATTGAATTGCTTAGTGAACAGGCAATAGTAGGCTGGCAAAAAACTAGTTGTTGTTTACGTATTTCCTTCTCTTTTTTTTTAGGCTGTGCTTATATAATTTATTGTTTGTTGGCCGTTGTAACTGTGTTCGCATGCAATTGTCGCATGTCTAACCATGAAATGCGAGACGATACGATCGCATAGAAAGCTTGAAAGACCAGAGAAAGAAACTCTTAGCATACTTAAAATAATGAAGACATCTCGGCAAAAAGTTGCTGCATTTTTTTGTGCAGAAAAAAGCAAAAAATAAATAAATAAAGGAAAACTTGAATTCTATGCTCCAGTTTAAATAAAAAGAAGTATAATTTTTACACATGAAATGGCCGGATTTTTCGTAACATTTCATTTATTATTTAATGTTTTTCCAAGATATAAAGTGTATTAAAAAAATCCTGTTCAAATACTCAACTGGGGCATTAAATCAATAGTCAACAAACGGTTAGACAAAATTTTCATTGAAAAGCGATCCTGTTTTATTAATTCAATTGACGCAATTTAACACTTAATCCACCCGATGCTGTCTGCTCTTCTTAGCAGAATAGTCTTTTAGTAAAATTTATTGTAAATGTGTCATCAAAGTTATTATTTATTGAAAAGTTAATTAAACGAGTAGAAATATTTTGCAAAAGCAATTGAAAAGATATTTTCACATGAGAAAATTCAGTCTTCAAGATCTGAAAGGGCGATGTATCCAATTCTACCACAAGCGCTTAAAGCCATCAACGATATTCCTTCTTAACGCTGTAAAGTTAAAGCATTCATTTGCACTCTATATCGAAACGATTGTTGGCCCGAGTAGATGTAAAGTAGCTACGAAGGCCTTTTATAATCAATGACCACATCTGGGTCTTCACTTCATTTCTTATATTGTACGGTATCCTCTACCTTTGCTGTTGTTCACGGCTGTGCCGATAGGGACTCTTCACCCTTGCTGACACATTAATTAATAATTATAGTAATGATTATTACTCATCTGTAATGAGTATTATTGCATAATTGAATTGTCGTTAATAATAATTATTATTGATTAGTAAACCGAACTAAACTAAACAACTTCTACAACAACTTCCTTTTCCATTTCGATAAAAAAGACTGTGCAAAAAACAATCAAAATTAAAATTTGTCTTGGGAAGGAAACTCTTAGTAATATTTGTTATGAATTTTATGCTCAGCGCTTAAACAGTCATCAATGCTTAAAGTAATCAATATGTCACGATTGCTATATTTTTTTATACAAATCACCGAAGGATGTCAAAACGTTTGCAACGCCCACAAAGAGGCTCACAAAGTGCATGCATATTTAATCAGCAGCAAATTTTAAATCGAGTTAAGCATGTCCGTCTGTCCGTCGGTCTAATGTCTATTGTAAACATGCTCCTAATCGCGAAAATTAAGTTATCGACTTCAAATTGAGCGGAAACATTGAAAGTCCTTGGACGTAGAATGGTGTTGAAAATGGGCGAAGTTGGTCGGAGCCCACGCCCACAGTACGATGTAAACTAAGTACACTTGTGTTTTCAAAAAATTATATTCGGTCATGGCCGAATCTCTTACACCTATCACCGTTCTCCTAAAAAAAAGGCTAAAAAAAAGGAAAAGAGCTACACGTTCATGCTTTGAGAAAAACTATAACGCTTTCCAGGCTTGTGAAGACGTTTCATGAAATTCAGTAGCATGCAAGTGATTCATATGTTTTCGCTCTGAAAATTCCAATGCGAAGGGCACATCGCATTCTTGCGTTTAATAAAGTCGATGAAATGTTTAAAAAAATTGAGCACAAACATTAACTGAAAAGCATTTGCCTAAGACTGGAAAAAATCTTAAATTTCTTCCTGCTGTGGGCGCCCTACTGCCATTTCAAGTTTAAAACTTGATCCTTGAACCAAAGTCAGTACGTCAAACTTCATTTTTATATTAAAAGTGTTACACAGTGTTACAAGTGGAATGATAAAATACAGAATCCTTCCGTTGGTAAGTAAACAAAAAATACCAACTATTTGTTCATGTTCGGGTTTTCAAATTGCGTCATTTGTCTGCAATTATCCCGAGGGGTTATTCCATAACCTATGAAGATACTGTCTGATCCAAGTGGGAGTAAGTAAAAAAATTATAAATTTCAAATGGCTTTAGATAATTTAGGCAAACTTGCCACGCCTTTTCATATTAAAACTAAACATAAATTTTCGTCGAAGTCTGTTTTTTTCAACCAATATTTATGAAGTCTATACACACACCGAATAACAAGTCAAAGGTCATAACCATTCGCTTCAATTCTTTATATGCTTGCAAAATTTACAATTAAACGAACACTTTTTATTCTTTTTCCTTCTTTCGCTTTGTATTAAAATTAGTGGTGCTACGGAAAGAGTTTTGCGTGACTTGTACAAATGCATCTTCTTGTCGCAAAAGTTCAAGCAAAAGTCTTGTACGTAGCTTAAGCCCGGCTCAGGTGGCATATTAAGTTTGTCAACTGTTTGCAACGCATAAAACTTTAGTCATTGGAAAGATATGTGTTCTTAAGCAGTAGGAGACAAAGCATAAATCATTAAGACGTTAACTGAGTTCTTACTCTTCGTCAACTGATAGCGTTACCAGGATTACTTGCTTGTAATTTAAGACGATGACGAGTCTGTATAGAAGTTCAACAAACTACCTTGAAATTCACTTTACGTCATTTCGCCGACAATGTTAGACATGTCGTGCTAAAAGCAGAAAATATTTCGGGAGCCGTGATGCAGACTACGTGAATCATTAATATCGACGATAAAGTTGAACATTAGAAAGGTATGGTTATGTTATGGTTTGTTCCACCAAAAGGACTTACCCCTGGGGAAAGCTATCAACAACAATTGAAGCAATTGACATGAAGAACGGGCGCAATACTCCATAAACCATGATAACGTAGGTTTTCAGCATCACCAACACGTATATAGCCGAGTAGATAGGAAGCACAACTACTAAGTCGGGAGATCGTACTTTAATTATGACCGGCATGCGACCGCAGCTATAGCGATCAATCGGTAAGTGTTATACCTTTACCATAACTTGGGCGCAAGCTTTCCAAGTTGCAATGGAACCATATTCCGCTTTCTGCAATCGCGTTCGTTCTCGCTGATCACAACGGGGAGATTCCCTAAGAAAAAAAATGTCCCAATATAGCCGAGCCCGTCCAGCAAACGTTCCCGGGCTGTGCTAGTCTACCGGAAACGTGTTGTTCTTCTGATACAGAATTCGAATGCTGCCAGAAAGAGGCGAGGAAAAAGTGCCTAGCGCTGGACAATATTCTCAACATGGCTACAAAAGTTTTATTACAGTTATGCAAAGAGCTGCTCATGCTTACAAGTTGTAGAATAGTAGTGCCAGTAGTTTTCATAGTTCCAAAATACTGCTTATACCTACAAACGTCCCGCACAGCTTTTACAATATCACGGTAATTGCTTACAGACTATATTGAACGGCTGCTTATGCTTCCGTATCACGTTATGCTTTCAGAGTATTGCCATGTAATTGCGAACACTTTTAATTTGCTTATGCTTTGTAATCTCAAATGAAAAGTGAGTGTTGTAAGTCCCAAAAAACTTATGCCAACCCGAAAATTTCATTCTTTTACATTTTTCTTTTTCCAGCTTTAAAGGTGAAAGAGAAATTCTTACATTAATTGCGTTTGATTGATTGATTTTATATCGATGGAATTGAATTGTGTGAGTTGTTTTTCCAACACTTTAACTAATGAAGAAACTATTCGCAATTATTCGGTTGTAGAAAGAAACGACTATCAGTCGTTTTAAAATGTAAGTCAAAGTTTTTTCTTTCCAGCTGATGTCTTATTACGAAGAGAGTTGTGTTTAGCTATAAAAAGAAAAACATCAACTTTAAGATTTATAGCTTTTATGAGCTTTAAATCTACTTTTTTACAAATTGCGAAAAAATAAATTTGTAAAAGTTACGACTTAAGTATTCATAAAATATTGAAGAGAAAAACAATAAGAGACCTCAATATAAAAAATTCATAATTAGCGGCAATCTACACCAAACCAAAAATCAATACAGTAAGACAACGTGAAAGATAACTATTTAAAGAGGCAAGTCAATAAGGCGTTGTTAGCAGTGTTACTTACACACGCTTGGGCAATGTGCGAAGTGCTTTGGTAATCGTTAAACGTCAAAAGTTAAGTAGCTAAAGGCGTAACCAACGATATATTTATACTGTCCAATCGGATTTTCAGTCAGTCAGCCAGTCAGTCAGTGAGTCAGTCAGTCACTCGTACGGTATCATGTCAATCATTCATTCATTCCAAATCGTTCACTTACTACGCTGTCTTTCTTATATTTAAAAGGAAAAAAAATAAAAAAAAAAGTGAACGCGCGTCTGCTGTAAAACTTTGCCGTTTAGCTTACAAAATCCTACCGTACAGAACATTAATTATGACGAATACATATATATATATATGTATATATATATATATATATGCGTGTTGGTTTTGCTTTATAATTGACTGTGGAGACTATTAACAGTGCTTATGTAATTGATTTATGAAAAATTTATGCCAATTATATAAAGTTTTTATTTTCATTGAGGAGATTTATATTTGTATTGATTAGCATTTAATTGATATTCACATTAATAAAAAAACTTTATCTTTATACTTATATTGCATTATTCGCTTTATTCGCTATATTCAATTTGACAAATATTTTTACATAACGCACATTGCAATATTTAAAGGCATTACATACACACATATATATATAAGAAAAAAACGATTTAATCTCAGGAGAACAAAACATTTTTATATTTTTTCTTCTCACTATGAATATTATAATTAATTTAACCAGAATAAATTCTAAGACCAAAGTCTTAAAGCACTAGCATCCAAATGCTACCAGTATAAGTTTGTTTCTTATTAAGAATTTTATAACAGGTAAGTAAATGTGAAACCGGAATTCGCCCTTAAACAGACATAGCTGTCATCGTTGGCGCCATTTCTCTGTTAACATCTGACAAAAATTCATAGGTTAATCGAGGCGCATCCTCCACATCGACCTTGAGACCAAGTCACTGTAGCAAGAAGACGCTTCTCTGTATTTAGGTGGAACCAGACGGAAGCAGTTTGTTAAAGTCTGTTGAAAGGGTTAATACCAGACGGTACCACCAACATATGAATGGTTTGCTATTCAAAAGGAGGCGAGAATAAAAAAAAACACTCAAAAGCACTTTCTTACATATCATCCGTCCATCCATCACCATTGCAAAACTGGTTTGCTGTACCCAATTGCGAAGGGGTATGTCCATATCACTTACTCGCCGAGCTCGAGTGCTTACGATTGCCGCTTATTTGTATCGATAAGTCGTGCACTCATTAGTTCGTACGGAAAAGGACCAAAGATAAGATCTTTAAAAGCGTTTCGCTTGCAATTTTCTCAAGCAGATGAGAAAAATGTACATCTAGTGATCGACAAACTTCGAATAAAATATTTTTTATAATTTTCATGCAATAAATGCGTATGTTGTCTGCAAAAATTCCGGTTTCGTGGCTACTTACTTATGCAAAATATTAAAAGCTCTCCGACATCGGCAAAAATGCAAAAAAAAAAGGAAAGGAAACTTGTGCAAATAACAAACATTACGTAATACGTAAATGCAAGTTTTAATTTACACAACTGTCTGACAGATGCTACCACCAAATCACGTCAAATTATATTCTCAGATGTCGTTGGTGGTTTCTGGTGCTATAATCTAATCAAATATTGAGCATTTATGCCTAACGTTAGGTAAATGATAAAATATATCTCTTACGATGCTATCATTATTTGTTAAGAGGTTTCATTATTTCAATAACGAATTCTTACCCCACACATGACTGCTTGTAGCTTCTCTGGAATCCAGCTGGTATACACCGATAAACGCATTCTACAAAACGATTTAGAAGAGCTTAATGTACGAATTGTGGTAACAGTCTCCGCAATCTCTAAATGCGATTAAATAGTTAGAACTCTTGTCCAGTGCAGAGGTGGGCAAGCTTTAAAAGCTTGGGAAAAGGATTGCAGTTCAGAGGGAGTATTTTTAAACGCATGACAGAGTTCGAAATAATTTTTATTTAGGGCAATTTTAATAAAACTTTATAACGAAAGAGGAATGAAAAATGCGGTGATGAAGTGACCAGAATGTTTTTTATTGTTGATCTTATAAAAATTAACTCTTGGCGGGATGTAAATTATGTAGTTTTGCTAGTCATTACTTGTCAAATTTAAAAATTTCAGAACTTCCGAATATCGGTAAAACCTGTGTGCGTTTTAAAAAAGAGAAACGCCAGAACAAAGACACGGAACACAATATTTTTGGAATTTTCACGCGCACCCAACTTTGCAGACTCCTGTTATACTATTACGTACTACAAATAAATGAAACAGCTTGACCGACCATAAAGATGTCATTTATTAGCTGTAAATCTATTTCCTATTAAAGCAAGAGAACACAAGAAGTGCTCTGTTACATATTAGCGCCTTTAACAGTTTTGCAGTGTGCTACCGATCATATACATAAGTTTTGTTAAGTCATAAAAAAAAGATGCTCTTTATTACAGCCACAGACACAGACACAGACGTAAATAGTGCAAATCTAAATTTAAGCTTTAATTACTCTTTTTCCCCCCGAAGCAGTAGTTTTTTGCGAGGATTCCATACAATGTGCAATTGCATAATTCTTGTACGGCTGTGGGTTGAAAGCAAGACGCCCCCGAACTAACATATACAGTTGATTAGGAATCTAAGTACTTCATACGATCTCCGAAGCTTTCTTGGCTGTTGCAAACAATTTACCAAAATGAATAAATCTTCAATCTTTGTTTACGTCCTTCGCTAATACCAACATCTGAGCTGATTGAAGTACGTCTCTCTGTGAAACGTCCGTATTTAACAAGCTGCTCGTCGCAAAAATTAAACCATCGACTGCTAATTTGTCAAAAATATTAAAAATTCCTGCACGCAGAATGATATGAAAATGGGATAAAATGGGTGAAAACACCCGAGAATAACTCATCACATCAAGCCAACAATAATCCTGTGTTGAAAAGAAAATAGGGTGACTTATAAATGATGATCAGTATAGAAATTTCTCTTTTTTTTTCGTTTTATTTTTTGTTGACTCTTTGTTAGGATAAAAGTCGTTGAATGAAAAATTGAGACGAGGTTAAATATAATTTCTTTATTTGTTATGTTTTGTCAAAACGTATGCAACGTCCAGAAGGAAGCTTCAGAGGTCGCATAAAATTTATATGTTATTGATGAGCCCCAGCATTTATGCAAATTTGTCCGAAAGATTCTAAGCTCTTGTAAGCAGGTTCGCCTTGAAATTGGGCCAAAGCGGTCAAAAACACGTTATAGTGCGATCACCTCTGCTTTTAAACATAAAAAAAAATTTGTTTTTTGCTCAAAAATTTGCATTTATATTTTATGGATGATCGTACAGCATCTGCATAAAAATAAAAAAAGTTCGCCCACGCCCACGTTATAATATAGACCGCGCAAACTTATTTTTTCCTTTTTTTAGTCTCTCTTCGGATATGATTTTCTTACTTGTTATTGTACAAGATTGTGTGCTTCAGTTTTTCAAGCGCTTTTTGATATAGCTTTTTTTATGATATTAAAATATCACGTAACGCAATAGGTCTCCGGTC
The DNA here is from genome assembly GCA_000688735.1 of Glossina austeni. Taxonomy (NCBI): domain Eukaryota; kingdom Metazoa; phylum Arthropoda; class Insecta; order Diptera; family Glossinidae; genus Glossina; species Glossina austeni. Next base: position 25,821 of record KK502600.1, read on the forward strand.
TGACGCATTTATGACAACGTCATGGGCATATCCGCATGACTTCTGGATAGAAATCAGTGACTTGTAAACTAACCACCAGAACCCCATGAAATTTTCACATGTATCGTTTGAACAGTGAACAGTGTTCATCAAACCGGGAACTTATTGAGTGATGTAGTTGGTATACTTTAAAATAAAACAAGTATATTTTTTTTGTCTTTCTTTACATATCTCTTAAAAAGTCTTAAAGAGCTTATTATCAATGTAAAATATGTGCTATTTGCGTGCACATGTTTGTGTATTCATTCCTTGTCTTTATAGACTGTTATAAGCATTAAAAAATGTTAGTCAGAGCTTAAAACGATTATTAATTACATGAAAGCAAAGATCATACAATAAATTTCCAATGCTCCAGATTTTATAAACTTTATGTGAACGAACGTAATACCCAATTAACGAATACAAAGTTAAATTTGATTTATAAAAGAATTCTTGAATGAAAACTAACCATCAATTTAAGTTGCAATCAAAACATTCCAGCGAATTCCGTTTAAATATAGCCTTCAATAGCATTTTCCATTTCTAAAGATGAATAACTACGCGTAATTTGTTTCAATCACATGTTTGGACAGTGAAAAGAATACTTTGATAAATGTCTATAGGCGGGCAACTATCAATCATACAAACGCATATGAATGAATAGCTTAAGTCATTGTCGGCATTAATAGATTTTTGATGGATATTAGTGAGAGCATTTTGTTGTTTTACTTTAAGAAGGAAAAGATTTGTTTTCTTGTTTAACCACTTACCATATACACACACACACACACACACACACACACACACACACACACACACACACACACACACACACATGTAAGATTAATTGTACAACTCTTACTTTCATTGATGTCGAACGAAACCGAAAATTAAAAAGGAAAACTAAAAATTATATAGATTTGAACGAAAACTGAAGATGCAGTTAGTGTTAATGTAATAAAACCTGTTAAGGAGTGAAGGTCAAGAAAAAAGTTCAAATTTCAATTACATTTCAACAATTTGTTTAAAGCGAAAATATGTAAATAATAAGCTTTAGGCTTTGGCTAAGAAAATTACCGCAAACTCTCACTTGCCGTCATTGAAGTTACTTTACGTGACGATTTTCTTTTGTCTGCAAGTAAAGCATCTTTAAAATAAATTTCGAGTAAATTTATGCAAAATGTTAATCACACAAACGTACTTACGTATGCATGTGTGCAGATGACGAACACAATAAATTCAGACAGAAACGGGCAAGCAAGTAAGTAAGCAAGGAAGGGGTGCATAGAAAGAAGCTCTAATGGGCTACAATGTTTCGTTGATTGCCAGACATTAATGAAAGACGAAAATTGTTAAACCGAACAGCAGCATGTAGCTAAACATGCAGCTTAACATGCAAACCAACAACTTGTAACACTTTAAAGAAATGCAACTGTTATCTAAATATAAAAAGCAAAGAACAACAAAGAAAGCAAAAAAAAAGACAAAATAGAAGAACAAGTATTATAAGTAACCGACCAACCAACCAACTCCTTGGCTGACTTATAGATAGACAGACATGCATGCCAAGTGCCAACCCACTGGGACCTAACGCCAAACTGATTGACTACACAATTTCGTGTTTACGACTCTATGGTTAACTGAAAAGAAGCTCAGAATCTGAAATATAAAAAAAAAAGAAAACTTTAGCAAAATCTTTCTTATTGCTGCTGCAGCAGTATTTGCTGCTGTTGTGATTTTTGCTGCTATTGCTGCTGCTTCTTGTTGTATACATTGTCTACGTTTTTCTTTTTTTTTTTTTTTGTTCCGATAATTTCAATGCTCGCCTCTGTTTACTTGCTCACGTAATTACCAGTCATTGCCAAACGAATGGACGGACACACGTTAGCACCAATGTTGATGTATGTTTTTGCTTTTGCGTTTACGTTTGTTTTTGTTTTTGTTTTTGCTTTTATTTCGATTTCCTTTTTGTAAAAATTCCAAAGATAACTGCAGCGCACTATTATAGTTAAATGGCTACACGATGTAAGCGAGACACCAGCGAACGAAAACTTTCTGCAATTTATTACCAAAGCAGTAAGTAATAAACCAAGAGCAATAAAAGCAAAAAAGACAAAAAGACAAAAAGACGCGTGCACACACACACACACACACACACACATACAAATGTATATGTATATGCTTATACGATATGAACGTTGACACTTCAGATGATTTTTTAAAAAACATACTTTATTTAATTGTGATCTTATGAACATTTAATTATTGAATGTTTATGTGTGTATGCGTGTCCATATTATTATGATAATCATCTTATAAAGTCAAATAACGGTAATTTTACATTTATGTCACATTAAAGTTTTATAATCATTTATCTTTTTTTAATTTTCCTATTTTTTTATTTTGACGTATTTTTCATCAATTTATGTTAAGTCGTTTTTGCTTTTCTATGTTACGGTCTGTGAGCTGATTTGTCTTCTAGTGCGAATATTATCGTAAATTTTAACAGAACTGATCATTTTTCAAATACACCCAAACGAAAAGTTTCCAGTTTTACGTTCAATGTAAACTTTTGCCATACCCTGCTGTAGAATACATAAAACAATAGTTCAAGAAACTAAAGGGAAAATTAAAATCGTATTGATACGACCTTTTGTCAATGCCACGACGACCCATGATGTGGCATTCAAAAATAAAGAAGCCACGATTGCAACCAGTATTACATTGACATTTATCTACACACTATCTGACAGTTGGGTACGTTTATGCCGAGTCCAAAAAGCATATCAACTATACGTTACATACACATAACTATACTGCTTATTACGACGATTTGCTCACTAAATATTTTCAGCAGTTTTACTTTAGAATTACTCGCTAAGCATGTACCTACCACGCTCAACTTTTTTGGTTTTAGATAAGTATCCACTACGACTTATAACTAGAGTTTCCTGCCATATGTACCGTTTTCAGTACACGCGAAGATGAATTTGCACGCCAAGCTCGGATGTTAGAAACGAAAAATTAATTTGTTGTCACTAGCAGCAGCCTGGGAGGCAACAGGATCTTGCGCTTGATTCTGTCGCGATTATTTTTATTTATTTTTATGGAAGGAATGCGATTTTTTGAGTTTAAATGAGGCTATAACGATTTATGCTGTTCACAGCAAGGATACTTTTCTCCAAGTGGTAATTCCGAAAGCCCCCATCAGCCGGTGAATTTTCCAAATGTTTAAAGGAAAATTTCAGAAAATATTGTTTTATTTGCTTAAAAACTTGGTACAAGGGCATCTTAAGCTTTTGCAGATGCAACAGGCACACTGACTTGAGGTAAACGCATCCTTTATTATTGGAATTTACTTTTTCAGTTGGTTTAAGCTTGTCTGTCCGTCTGTGCGTCTCGCTTTTTTCTCTTCAACCTTGATGAAATTTGGTATACTGACGTGTTTTGGCCCAATGACGAACGCTGTTGAAAATGCTTCGGATCGGATGACTTTTCCGATCGTTTCTCATAGAAAGCCTCATTTTCAAAAGCCGTTATATGAACGATTGTAGTGTAGTGTAGGGTATTTAATGATTGGAGCGCAAGCCACTATGGCGTGATTACTTGTTTTATTATTAGGATGACCCATAAGTAATCAATTATTTCGCATTCATAGACAAAATGTTTTGTTGAAATAACATTTCTATTTTGTAATCGTTTATGTAATCACCGTCGTTTGCGACGACTTGTTGCCATCGTTCCTGCAAAAGTTCAACCCCACTCTTGAAAAAGTGGGATGGGCGTGACTTAAAATATAACTGAAGGTGCGTTTGAACATCGGATAAGAAATTAAAATTTTTATTTCGTAACGAATGCTCCAGTGATCTGAACAGATGATAGACCAACGGTACTAGGTCTGGAGAGTATGGAGAAATATTGAAATAAACTAATTGATTACTTATGGATAACCCTAACATATTAAAAACATATAAGAGCAACTATGCTTTTTTTGCACGTTCAAAATCAATTCAAGCCCTTAACGATATTGTTTTAAAGAAGATCGATTTGTTTCGGTCGACAAGCCAAAATTTTCTTGCGAGATTCTTTGAAGCGAAGTTTTAAAAGCTCCTGAGATATTTTTGTTTTTCACTTGTCCTACAGACACATTTTTCTATTTTAACTAACAAATTTTCTAGCGACTAAGCAATAGCTATTGCCTTAAGGCTTATAACACAAAAGCATGATTTTAATGACCTTACAAGCTTACTCTGCGCATGTGCGGTTTTTTATGATCCGTATTTATTTATATTTAATTTTCTTTACTGTCCTGTTTGACATTTTTATGAATTATTGTTGCATTGTTGGATTGCGCCAGGCAATCAGGTCCAAACAATGTGAAAGTACTGCACATGCAATGCTGGGTCAACAAGAGGAGCCAAAAAACTTTTTCATTACTTATCGATAGCTGCGCTGTAGCAAAAAATGTCATCATACTCTCACCTGGTTTGAGATGATGAGATTGTTTTGACAACACTTTGTTGTTGTTGTTGTTGCTTTCTTTTGGTTAAATTATATTTATTAGCTTTTGAGATAATTACATACCTTACGTAGGGCTACAATTTTCATTATGCTCATTTTTAGCAGGCGAATTTATCACCGCGTAGAAAATTAGAAAAACAACAAATTGATATAATAAGACCCTGTCATAATAAAGCAAGATTTCACTATGGATGTATATACAGTGTAATATATATATATTTTCTTCTCTTTTAACAACATTATTAAGATGTTAGTTAGTTGGGTCAGAAAACTTAAAATTATCTTCTAATGTACAAAATAAATTATACTGTAATGCAAGCATAAGCACTGACTGCCCTACATTTAACACCAGTTTTTAAAGCAAATGCACTGTTAGACAGTGAGTAGATGATCATGTCTTAAGACTAGCCAACCCAGTCAGACGTTAAATGCATTAAACCATGAAAAAATGACATTGCAGCAGAAGGTTAAGTAGGTGTTTAGAAATTTTTTAGAAAACTTTTTTCTAAGTATGCGACGTTCTTTTCCTATTTTCTTAAGAACTGCTCAGACTAAAATTGTTGGAAAACTTTTCTATTTATAAATAAATTTTGTTAGTAAAATGTAGACAACAGCAATCGTGCTGTAAAGTAAGCGGAACTGTATGGTGTTGCAAAACAACTTGAGTTTCTAGAAAACTTGGTCAGGAAAAAATTAAAAAAAAGGAAAATCCGCAGAAACTTGTCTTTTAAAACATATCGAAATAATTTTAAGTGAAATAATGAAATTTCTCAGCTTAGAGTAAACATTGTATCTATCTATCGACAATAAATAAATTCGTTTAACAAGTGTCTTAAAAGCGGTATTTGAATATTCACCTAGCTTTAGCTGAAATCATGCAAAAGATTGCATGCGTCCAAGTCATTGTTCACGGATTCAAATCTGAGTGTGGTAGAGCATAGAGTATACGCGGTCGGCAAACACATAACCAATTACCGCTTGGCCATGCTCCCATTAAGGTGCGGCCTCTTTCTTCCCTTCTTTCCGACCGTCACACGTATTGCGCACGCAAAGGACATACTCTGAGTGATTGGCTTTATTTAAAAAAAAAAAACATAAACAATGGTAAAGTCAATGACGATTGCGTCGTAATTCGAGCAAAATAATCTTTCAATCCAAGAATTATTAGATATACGTTATATGGATCGAATCAATGCACTTTGAAAAGAAGAAAACTACGCCTTCCCTTGTTCCTAACGGTGCTTGCTAGCAGTTAGCCTCATAATACACCTCGATGCTCCATGACAAGTGACAATAGTAGGAGAAGTAAGTCCTGAGAATTCCCTTGGAAGGTAATACAATTTGCCTGATTTTCGGACTAAATCCATCGAGAATGATAAGGAAAAACTTGGAGCCCAATTTTGTTCTTTCAGACAAAATCTTGACGTAATCATGTAATCATGACTTAAACAAATAGATCAGCGGGCGGTAGCAATTATTAGAAATCAATGCCCATATCTACACTTATTAAGAATATATACTTTATGAGGAGCTCGACAGATTACAAACATATTCTGTTCACAATTTTTTCGACACCGCTAGAGCGCTAAATACATCTGTCCGCTTTGCTGGATAATATTATTAATGAGATTATTAATATTGTTGGGGAATAAGCTCATTTTACCTATGACTTTTCCGTGTCTAATGGCATTTGGACAAATCTTGTCGGTTACAAATGCTTGGTTTGGTCTTATATTAAAAATGCATATGATTTCAGACACATTCTATCTAAGATAACCCTTTGATGTAATGATTTCAAATACAGGTAAAAACACTATAGTGGGCCGCGGTTTATCATTAAATACCCTACACCACTTCGCTTAATCCTATCACACGTATAACGACTTGAAAAGCGGTCTGATTGGAATCATTTCCAGCAGCGATCTGTAGGTTGAACACAAGAAAATAAAGCAGATAGAGAGATAGGACGAGCTTAGTTCGACTCAGAAAGTGACTCTGAATTGATTGGTACAATAAAGGCGGGTCCCTCTCAAATTCTTCTTCTGAGTATTGCATACATCCACAAAAACTTAATATGCCGTTGAGCCATTGCATGTGTTTGTGTATGCAGCACAATATTTTCTCTTTTTAAAATCCTATTTAAAGACATGTTATCCTGTCCGCCACCTGTAACATATAAATTTCAAATGTTATTATATGCTGTATACAGTGTATGATGGATCCCACGAAGATCATCATTCATTTCTTTATAGCTGCGAAGCAGAAGAAGTCAAACTTATTTTCAAAATACTCAATGCACATATGGAAGGAATAGTTAGTTGCAAGCAGTAAGCGCCATTACAAATGATGTCTATAGATTTATTTAAATTCCTGAACATAAATCACAATTCATTGACTAACATTAACATTTCGTAGTATTTTATTGAACATTTATGTTTTCCTATGCAAAACTTAAACAAAATAAAGTTGAAAATGACCACAATTCTAGAATCGTTTATATGTATTATGTATGTGTGTGGATGGAAATTGCAAATTTGGAAACTTGTTCGTGAACCATGCACAGGAAAGGTAGGAAAATATTGATCATCAATACATCTTTGAGTTATGGAATAACTTCTTTTTAAAGAGTTCGTGCGGTCAGGTTCATCATATTTATTTTTTGGGTATTTCCGTAGAAAAAAACAAGAATTAAGAAAAGAAAGAAACAAGAATTACGTACATTTTAATAACATTTGTTCTTTTCTTTTCTTTTTTTTTTTTTTTTTTGAGGCAGCGCATCCCAGTTTCGTTTCTTATTCATTCTTATTTTATGGATTCTTTTTATACGCAACTGAGTGTGGTTGTTCCGACCACCACAGCTATAAATTTTTCAATGACGTTTTACATTATTATGCAATCAACTAAATAAACGGTTTTTTCCAACAACAACAACAACAACAACAACAACAACAATGCCAATACCAATAATAAAAGGAAAGCCAGCATAAAATGTAAATTTTTATATCCATAAACACTCACGCAAACACATACAGCATACCCCTGTAATCCGTTACAATTTGCGGAGATGCTTTCGTATCCAGCTGGGTGGGAAAAAGGCAACAAAAAACGAAAAAAGAGAAACATTCACACACATATCTGCACATGCATGTGTATTGCAAATATTAAGAAAGTTTAGCTATTTTTAAAATCAACTTTGTAACAATGCTCAGTATGTTAGGTATGTGAGAGTATGTATGCATTGTGTGACTGACAAATGCTTTCAATAAGTCAAACTATTCTCGAATCAACGACAAAGAATTGAACACGGTCAACGATAACGGCAAACAAACAAACCAACCAGCAAACAAACACAATTGCAGATGTAACAACTGTGGCATTTTTCGATTTTAAATTCTTTTAATTAACTTGATATAGAAACCAGTTTCAAAAGACGACAACTTCTTGAGAATTCATTACAACAAGACTTGGGCAGCTTTGCATGTTTGCTAAAGTTCAATAGATTGATCCACTAAACTGGTTTCAAAATTACTAGGTTCCATTTCTTAATTGAGTGTTAATATCTAGACGAAGTTGTTTGTTTGCCGTTTTCATGAAAATTATTCGTTTACTTGTAATAAATTTTGCACGAAATCCGTTGGGCGTTTTAGATGTAATAACGCTATTAATTTGGAAATAAACTTGAATTCGAAATATAAAACCACAAATTAATCGAATTGACCTACTCTAAGGCAAATATGTTAAGTGTGCGACACTCAAGCTACGTCCCGTAGTATTTTATTAAAGTTGTTTTCCTATCCTATAAAATTTGTGATATGAACGTTTTTGCGGATGTGTACCAAAAGGACTTGAGATAGACCCATCTTTTATTGCACCATTCTTGTCTGTCTGTCTGTCCGCTTTTTGTATTCTTATAATTAACCTACGGGTTGTAATTTTTGAGATATTTTGATGGTAGTGAGTACAGCGACGCATTTCTGCCCAAGAACGGATTCTATAGATCGGACGGAACTATTTTTTCGACCACCTCCCATACAACGCTTTGTTTCAAAAAGAAGGATGTGGAACTAAATTCAAAATTAACTAGCAAAGGCAACCAATTGCTCTGTAAACGACCTAACAGGCCTTTGTTAAGAAGTTAGGATTCTGGTATGGTTGGACGTAAAAGCCTAGGAAACGGCAAATATTTTTGTGTCTGTCCGAAAATACCTTTCAAACAAACTAAACAAATTCAAGTTCTGGTGTCCGAAACTATTTTCACTGAATTGCTGAAACCAAGTATGGGAAAATGGTCACTAGTGCAGCAAAAGCAGGTAATTCCAACGCTATTCACCTATATCACGTACTTATATCTGCAATAAAGGGCTACAAGCAGACAGATACATACCTTCGGCAGTGCGTCCACGTAGAGGCCTCCCACCACTCAACTCCATAACGGACAGGAATAGGTATAAGAAACATCTATTATAGATATCGTATCAAATGCCAGAAGCAGTTTATCGTAGTGTTGCTATCTCAAAAAATGTGTTAAGAAGGTGAAGGAGGCCATCGTTCTTACCCCCAAATTGGCGTCCATGGACAAGTAGGCGAAACAGCGATTCTGATTTGAACACGAAATCTTATTTACATGCTCAGCCTAAGTGAACTCAGAGTCATGTTCATGTAGCTCAGATTTAAGCCGTATATAGGGTTTCCTATAAATATAATGTTAAATGTTAAAATGCTTATAGAATTAAGAAAAGTTAAGCGGCAAAATGAACAAGAATGGCACGCCATGCTTCATATTCAAACCTACGAAGCACGAAGATCGTAAATGTGGGCTTTCCACAAATTTACGCTAACTCGAAACCTTACAGAGAGGGCAAACGAAAAGTTGTGTGTGGAGATGAGTGAATTGGGGAATGTAGGCATAACTTCTTTGTATAAATTCATCAATTAAAACACATATTACAAAAGCTAATTTAAGGATCATCTTGCGCATACTAAACGCTTATGTTATTTAAATGCAGGATCAATTTCCGCGTGCACTTGCTTGATTGATTTTACTTACAACTTACACCACACTTACCCTAGAGCGCTTATTGCTAAATATACTTATCTCTTAACATCAGGAGAATAGCTGGCATAGCGGTTTAGACAGAAAGTGATAAATTAGTCATATTTCAGGGGCACGTAAATAGTGTCTAAGAAGATTTCATCCTTCAACCCGTATTGAAGGGAAAATCATTTTTAGACACTCGTTTTGATAATGACACAAAATTTCATGCAAAGGCTTACCTTCCATGATAGCCCGCATATTGGAGGATGCCGAAAACATCATGTGACCTGATCCGAACTTAACAAACTTAATTTATTTCAGTTTCCGTCTTAGAAAACTAGAAATTGCACTTTTCCTTCATATACGGGCTTGCTTTCCATTACTATCGTGAACAGGTATTCATTAAAAAAACCCTAACAAGTAGGCCTTTTTGGCATATAAGGGCAGATATTTCCAGAGAATCCTTATATGCGGTGGTTTCCGAAAAATAGATCTACGTGGTCCAAATCCGGTAAGGTTGATTTCGTTGTCAATTTGCTATTGTGGACCAATTTTCAGCAGGAAATATTGAAAATTGGACGGTTGTGCCATATAAAGATTTCGTTTTCGTAGGAGCGGTTATATGAAAGGGCTGCACCCGCCAAACCAGATTTTCCATACGTATGCACAGTAAGTTTTGTCGAAAAGTTTTGAAAATTGGGAAGTGGGGCGAAAAAGTGGATGAGTCCCAACAATTTACAATAGGATTCGTCCATGCGTCAAAGAAAGCCAGTCCACCAAATTCCATAAGCACATCTCAAAACTTGCTACCTGTGGGTTGAACACAAATTCACATAGACAGACAAAGCGAGAGAAACAGGCTTTTTCTAAATCGAACGGTTTAATAAAAGGAGGCTTTAAATTTTTAAAAAACTTTTATATAATGTGAAAAAAGATTATATGAATAAAAATTTCTGAAATAAACAGTATTTTTTAAAAAAAAAAAAAAAGAAGCAGTTTTTTAACTTTAAAATAAAAAAAATATATCTTTGATACTTCGAAGCATAAGACCAACATTACACACACGAAATATGTCGGAGGTGAAAAATTGCTACCCATCTTACTAATGTTTTTCGGAGATGAAAGTAAACGTGAACTAAAAGATTCGCTAAAATGTTTCTCTTAACCTGCTAAGGCGAAAAAGTCTTTCGAACAATCTCCTGAGTTTGTTTAAATGAGAAACAAAAGTAAAACTGCTTTTTAAAGGAATTTCTTGGTCTTAACTTGTTGCGCCAAACCCTTGCAGCCGTAGTTTAGTGAATGCCTGAGCAAACAAAAAAGAAAAAAGAAGAAGAATCTCAACTTGCTTCCGAATAACGATTAAAATTAAACGGTTTTTCGTGCTTGTGGTCAATCTTGAGCTTGCACTCCATCATCTTATTCAATTTAAAAAGCATTTGGTTTTAATGTCTTTCTACTGGTTGGCTGGTATTGCTGCTGCTGCTGCTGCTGATGTTATAGTTTTATGTTGCTCTTTTGTCAAGTTGCTGCTGTGGGGCGACACCAACAAAGGAGCTCATTAAATTGTGGTTAGTTGTGTTGCGATATGGACCTTATACAGATGAATCAAACAGCGGTATCCTCTAATGAGATTGTTATGTTTTAACTAAGACACAACAAACACAAGAAAAAAGGAAAAAAGGAAAACAAAAAAGCGAAGGAAATCTACAAAGAAAGGAGTAGCAAAGACATTGATAGAGAGGTATGGCACTCTTCTTTACTCTACTTTAACCTCTTTTTCTCGCTGCAAAGGAAATTTATAAGAAATTGTTTTCAACAAATTCAACTCTTGCCTGATTACGGTTGTGCACACAGACGTCAACCTTATTTATATTTTTTTTTTTTTCGTTGGAAATGCTATTGGATGCGATAACTGCACCAGAATTTCGCATAAATTAGAACAAAATTCTTACAAAACTGGTAACTACTGTTATATTTATGTTTGTATATATATAGCCAAGAGAGATACGGTCGTGGGGTAAAACCCAGCTAGATAGAAAACACACATATACGCATGCACACTAATACAAAGTATATGTTGAAATAAACTTTTCTGGATATCAACTTAATAAACTGGAAAAACTAAAGAGGAAGACAATGAGGCAAAAGAAAAATAAAATACAAAAATAAAAAAATAAATAAAAAAAAAAATATATGCAATAACAATAACACCAACAACAACGGCAGCAATAGCAGCGGCAGCAGCAACCAAAGCAACAGCGATGGTAATAACCGTTGTTTTTAGTTGCTATTGGTGCATATTTATATTGATCTTGGCCGGCATGCGTCTGCATTTAAACGGGCCCGACAAGTGCCACAAATACACTAAAAATTGCAAACATGCTAACACACTTCTACACTTCTACTCTCAAATAAACACACATGTATTTTGTGCTTATAAACATGATTATTTACACACTGTACACTAAACACACAAAATCTTATATATTCAGGTTAATATAAATGCATATAATTTGCAGTTTGTGATTTCTATTATTGTTGTTGTCCAATACACAAACATGTGAAATCTTGCATGTGTATTATCGTAAATAAGCGGCCTGCGCATCATATATACAATTTAGGAAAAAAACAGAAAAAAGAAAAAAACTCCACAATTATCTTAAGCTCTACGACCGTTTTTATTGGATATTGGATAACAGCGTTGACAGGTTGTGATGCAGAAACAAGAAAACCCGATTTAATTGATTCAACGAACATCACGTACTAACATGTATATAAAATGTGAAGGAATATGTAGCAGCAACATTCCAAAACCAAGTTGAAGAAAAAAAATTTTTTTCTCTTTTATTTTTTCAACATAAACGAACACAATACTAAAAATGTCCCCACAAATAGCATACACAATGACATATGTAGATCGTATAGATCATATGGAAGTTTATGCTATGTTGTTTTGTGTTGTGTTGAACGCCTAGCGCTTTGACCCCCAGCATGAAAACAATCAGCAATTGCAACAAATAGGAAATTAATCGATTTTCATTGCCTGTTATGGCTTTTGTTTCGTTGTTATCATTGTTTACAATTTCTCAAGCAGAAAAGAGCAGCGACAAAAAAACGCATAGTATTGAATTGCAATTAATCTGAACTGATGTATGGATACCCTTTTTCTCGAACTACCTATTACGAAATACTTATTACGACATTATAAGCCTTTAGGCTAGCATAAGGGAATACACTCGAGCATTAACCATGCACAGTAATGGTCATACTTGAGTGTTAACAAAACCATAATCGTTGTTTTATTGCTTATATAGTAACAAAATAAGCCAATAATGCATAGGGGACAGCATACGATTAGACTTTTCTCACGAATACTTTAGAGTAAATTTCCAAATACAGCGGGTTGGCTTTCTTGCGACATTGCGATATTCGGAAATACACTTAAGCAAGTTCGTAATATGTACACGAGCCCTACAAAGTGTATTATTCATCAACGCACAGATTGTCAGAGAGACCGTCCGCCCCTCTGCCTGCCTGCATGTGGTTAAGTCCCCAAGCAAAAAGGGCAAATTTAATCTTAGATTTTCGTTTTCGCCTCTTCTTAAGTTAGATTTAACAACCCATCTGTCCGCCGGTCCGTCCATTTGACCGCTTTGAGTAAATATAATCTTGAAAACTTGTCCACATGGCCAAACTTAGTCCCAAATTTTAATTGTCAACATTTCTCAATTTAGGTCTAACCCGTACATGTGATTGTGATCTTAAACCCTTAACCAACCTTAATTCTTCCACTCCACTCTAGTCGAGCTAAGTTGATAAATCCGTTCACCAAACGAAACAATTAAATCATTTTACTGTCATGTACTGTGTGTGTGCCTCCATAAACCATAGTTACTCCTAGAATCTAATCCGATTGGTTACGAAATTTCAGCTCAGTACGCACTGTCCGATTATCGCGTGCACTCTATCAAACATGCAGTGCAATGTGAATGGTAATAATAATAAAAAATAAAAAGTATAGCAAATGTGTAAACCTGTCTGAAAGTCCTTATAGCCAGGGCAAAAACGTGGGTCACCCTCGGTAGCTGTACTCTTCACGTCAGTGCAAATGAAATGATAAAAAGTGGATTTTTTGATAGGAAACGAGTGCTCGGGGAAATTGATTCTTTATTTTCGGCACGTCAGAAATGTTGAAACCAAAGCAAATCAAAGTCTTTTTTATTGCTATTACTTTTGAAATTCCTCTACTTGGAAGCCTTGTGAATTTCTTTTATTCTCAAATTGAGGTCATTCTGCACTTTGGTCCACTCCTCATAAAGAAATAGAAAATACCGAGAAAGGACTGCTTTCTTGTCCTTTTATTTAATTTATTTTTTGACAAAAATGGTAAAAATTTCTTTGAAAAATTTTTTAAACTTTCTTTCATTTACAGAAAGTTAGACAAATATGAATAAGCAAAAATACTATAGTGGACCAGGGTCCACCATTCTTCTAGATAGTATCGATTAATACAGTTACCCATAGAACGAATTGTTATATTAAGATGTTCTAGGGGAGGCGTTCGAAAAAGTGGTCCAGTCCGAAGTATTTTCAGTACCGTTTGTCCTTGGGCCAGAACGTACCAGTGTCACTTACAATTACTTTCTGAATCGATCGGAATAATAAAAATCAGGCTTATCTCAAGTGCTTTCGAGTGTTGTGTAAGAAGTTTTTCTTTCCTGAAAATATAAAAAATGTTTTAAGAAATATTCAAACACTCACTCATGTCTTAAGGAAATTTTTGTTTTATTATTTATTTTGCAATTCCTTTTTTTTCATTTTCCATTTGGAGAAATTTTCAATAAAATATATATAGTGTTATGAAAACAACTTGAAACGACAATATTCAAATACGTACGTACGCCTTAAAACAATTTACACTCTACGGACACTGAAAAGTTTTCATTGCTAAAAAATTTACAAATTTTAAAAAATAATATTAAAACACTCACTCGAACCTTGAGAAAATTTTTGTTTTATTTATGTTGCTATTCTGTATTGTTTCATTATTCAAAACACCTCTTCTTTTTTACTGATTTCGTAACTTCTTTTAAGTTTAAGTTCACTTTAACTTTCTTGCTAGAAATTAAAAAAATAATTAATAGAGCAAAGAGCACAAGAAAACCCTTTACATTTTTAGACTCTTGTTAACGTAAAGCTGCTGCCTTAAGAACTCTCGACAAATTTTAAAATTTAGAGAGGAATCGTTGAGATATTCTTTAGAAACTGAAATGAAAGAAAAATTTTTTCTTTAAGATTTAAGAATCGGGTGTATCTGAACAGCCACAGTTTACTATGTGAACCTTAAGAAATATTATTCTTTCTTATATGGCTAATGATTTGAGCTAAGAGTACCTAGACTTTTCTTTGCTGTCCACAGGATAAAACGAGAAGGCACTGACAACCATTTAAGCAAAGTTCTGTAGCTTTTCTTCATATTAAAAATTTCGAAAGCTTTTTCTTCTTATTTAAACCACATAGCGGTTTAGAGGCGTGCTATTTATTCATCAATATCTATTTTTGCCCCCTTCAAGGTAATTCCCCTCACACGTGATACACTTGTACCTATGCTTTTTTCAATCCTCGAAGTACTTCTAATAGGCGCTTTTTGATGTGGCCCTGAGCTCTGTCAGCGTTACGGTCTTTATCTCCTTAATCGTGACCAGACTTTGCCTGAGTCTTTTCAGTTTTGAGAATGGGAAAAAGTCGCAGGTGACCAGGTGCAGGACCAGGTGTATTGTTTTTGGCAAAAAATTTGCGAACATGCAATGATGTGCGAGCTGGCACATTATCGTGTTGCAATATTCATGATCGGTTCTTCTACAATTCTAGGCATTGTCTTCGCATTGCTTCACATAGTGGTATTCCTTATTGATCATAAGAGCTTTTGGAAAGGTGCTCACGATGCAGTACGCCACTGTAATCGAAGAAAATAGTGAGCAAAACCTTCAGATTTGACTGAGCTTGGCGTGCTTTTTTCGGTCTTGCTTTTTCTGGCCATTGATATAATTGGGGTTTTGGTTTCAACATCATAACCATACATTTATTATATTTGTACGACGCCTTAGAGCAAATCTGACGTTATACAACAGCCTCTGAGCGATGCCCATGCGACCTTTTTTTTGCCCACAATTTAGCAATTTCGGAGCAAACTCCGTTGTCACACATTTCAAGCCCAAAATAACCGAAAAATTGAATAGCGTGAGCGAACCGATATACCGACATCCTGAAGCAGCGAATCGACGATTCTCCATAACCATTTTCACCTTTTTCACCTTCTCTTTTTTGAACACGCATATAACGCACATAACGTTCTTCGCAAGTTCATACGTATTTACACAAATCTTTTATACTCAGAAATCATGCTTACTGCTGAATTAATGCATGCAAGGCATTTGGATGCTGCCTAATGTGGGCAAGTACAAATAGCTTAAGGAAACAATGGCTTTAAGATGGCTATTATGGTATTGTATGTAAAAAAGCACACACGTTTTACATGCAGACTAAGTGGTCTGCTATTTAAGTATGCGTGAATAAAGTACTTAAGATTCGACCTAAATCTAATACATATAGAATATTGTCTCTGATTCCGTGCGTTACGAAAATGAAACAACGGAAACCACGAAAACAACGCATACTTGTAGCCAGTGTTCGATAGAATCGAAAGAGATCGCCTTATATGTCGCAAAATTAATAATGTTCGTAAGGTTTTTTACACAAGTCATTACAATAGACTGTGTATCGATACACATGTATGCCCACACGCATGTCTACAAATTTATTTTTTTAGGTTAACTTTTGTAAATCTGTTCTACGAAGCACATAGTCTTGCTCCAGATCAAGTCAAGCACACATTATAGTTTTTTTTTTTTTTATTTGATTTTATTTGTTTGATTTTATTAAAGAACATATTTTTTACTTGTTCGCTCTCTTTTTCCCCGATGCTAAACTCAATGTCGGGTAGGAACACACGCGTAGTTGTCATACGTAGAAACGTACAATTCATTGTTTTAAGAACTTATAGCATACATTTTAAGTTTGTGTCTTTGTGTGAATAATCATGATACCATCGGTACATGCATTTGATTTCAGTTTATGTAACAAGCAGAAAAGGAGAGAAAAAAAAACCAACAAATGACAGGGATTATTTGTCGTTGCAGGACCCATAAATCAAACGTGCACATGTTCAAAAAAATAACAACAAATAATAAATCGGTTTTAGTCGAACCTTCACGAACCACTATTTTAAAAAATTCAGGCATGTTCCCGTGCCGAGTGCATTCTTAACTTGAACGTTCAAATGGTTTGCGTACGGAGCTTGTTGGTGTGAGTGTGGTAAAATGGCTTTGGCTGGTAAGTTTCATAAAATGGTTAAGATAGGAGAGACTCGGACGAAACAAATACTGACCAATTTTACATTTGTCCTTCAACGTGAGCTTTTACGACTTTCAATTACAATTAAGCAGCGCATGGACAAGGGAGGCAAAGATAGGAACGTAAAGCGAAAAGAAGGGCGCCAAGGGGATGAGAGTGCAACAAGACGGGCGATGAATGAATAAGAAGCAAATACATCGTTGGAGACGTGAACGACCGGATGGGAAGACGGTCGGACGTAGAGTGGTAGAGAAATTCAGGAACAGTGAGGAAGGAAGTTGGTTGGTGGAAAAGAGGTGGACAACAAATGGAAATGGACGATGGAAGATACGACGATGAGAAGAAACAAAAGTAGTGAGAAGAACAAGAACCGAATATGAAAACCGAACGGAAAAGACATAAAAATGAAGCGAAAGCAGTCACTATAAGAGGAACAGATGACAATAGGGATTGATAGACAAGAAGCTATGAAGGAAAGGGCCGAGAACCGACTGCTAACTGCGACAAATACGTGAGGGATAGGATGGAAAAGCGCACAGAAAGAAGGACGGACAAATAGGGATACTAAACAAAGAGGGAGTGACGACTGGGGGTATGGGCTATAAACAATCCAACGAGCACATAATAGGAGAAATGAAAGAGCACACCAAAGAAAGTGGAGAATGAAGAACGAACGAAGGGGATAGAAATATGGACGATAGACAAACGAAAGAGTACATTGTGGGGGGATAGAAAAGCTAAAAAATAGAAAGCTATAAAATGAAAGGAATGACATACGAACGGAGATACAACCGATGGGGAAGGGGAACGGGCAACGGGAAATGAAATTCAAATAACGAAGGGGAAGCTATATACGAGTACACGGAAAGGCAGGTAAATACAATGGAAGAAGACAATGAAAAAATGTTTCAAATGCAACCAATCTTAGCCAAGCAAAAAAAGACGTATGCACAGGCATCAACAAATCGAACCAATGCTCCACGATCAACATTCAAGATTATGTATGCATTTTAAGTACGTTACAAACCAAGAGAAGAATTTATCAGATCCACATTCGATGATGGTGCGCATAAAAATAACCATATTTGGATAGCAGAAGAACAACTTGTTCTCCAAATATACACAAAGGTAGATTCGCTTTGAAATAGACTTGTAGACTTGTAGAAAATATATGCAACGCACCAACGACAAGCCTTTCTGCGACTGACATTAACCAAAAATTTTTGTTTAATTTTTGAAATATTTCCCCAAAGGGGACCTCTCCGACTGCCGCCTTTGCCATACATCATGATTGTGGTGGTGGTACTCATGTACACCTTTAGAAAATCCACATTTATTTTAACTAAAACTTTTCTAAATTTTCTCCCTTGCGTGTTAAATCGTTATTAATTTTGTCGAAATACACACATTTTTATTTAGTTATTTTAAACTATGCTTTTTCTACACAACAGATGCACTCATCCGTAAACTGACTCTATTGGCATGCACACTAATACACATACGTACGCTATTTATAACCACAATTTTACCATAAATTCTAATATATTTAATAAGCGAATCTCTTCGCTAGAAATATTCAAAGCCTGCGGCTATTAGAAGCTTTCGTTTTTTTTTTGTTTTTTCGCTTCAAATCGAATCTTGAATACCCGTCACTTTAAGGTGTGAATTAACTTAAAAGTAAATTTATTTTTTTGTAAATTTAACGCCTGCGAACAAAACCTACGAACACCATTGTGTTTAGCTGCTGCATTGTGATCTTGATCGCGTTTTGAATAAGTGTATGCAGTTTCTAATACAATTGAACCCGCCCAGGTTCATAAGCACACTTGCTTACAAAATAGTACCATTTTTATAAAAAAATTTGATGAACAAATGCAATATTGCTGCCGCATAAAAGAGTAGATAAGAGTCGCCACTACCAAGTCGACGTTCGCGACTTCAAATCTCAGCCCGGTTTGATCGTACTTGGCGGTAGGTATAAAAATTGCTTAGTCGGTAGAGGGATAAAATATATCGATTCGACGCATATTCATGAAGCTGAGGCCACTCCCCCTTATCTCTTCGTCTTCCCCACTTCTTTCTTACCATCACCCTGTCACGCCTATAGGGGACATCCCCTGTGCAATTGGTCATATTTAAAAGAAAAAAGACAAGAATTGTTTAGTTTAATTTGACGAAATAATTCAATAATTCAAGGTCGGCCCAACATAACGACTACTACTAAGAGTACAAAATTGGTTTAGCTGAAATTTGCCTTGAAAAAGTAACACTTTTCCTCTTGTTGCTTAAGTCAAGCAGCTTGACTGATCAGCCAATTATAACCTAATGCCCGTTAAACCTCGTTATGAATTCAATTTAGATAGAAGATGGAAATTAAAATTCCATTAAAAGAGAACAGAGATCTAGGTTTGGTTTGAATCGAACCTTTTGATAAACGCCACTAGTTTGCGTATGATAAGCAATATGGATAACTTGATATACCCTGCGCGTCGTATGATGTGTTGCGGAATACGCAATTTTCGTGCTTGATATAGAGTTGTGTTAGAATGGAAATCTTCAGAGGCTGCTCCACACAATTTAGGAAAAAAGAAAAAATTCTACATGTTGTTTATAATTTTCTCTATTTTCGAACTGAAAGCGACCGTAGTGAAGGGGCAGAACTTGTGCTTGAGATTCTTATATTGTAATATCAGCACACCGGTAGATAAACAAGCACAAGTATTAACTTTGATCAAAGCCGTGATAAGCGGTTAAATCTTCCCGCTCTTCTCGCTCTCTTGTCGATATTTATTTATATAGTGACACATCAACTTCGTAATCGCTTTATTTGGCATTTTCGATATTCGGACTAGAGATGGATCGTGTATATTATTGTTCACATGTTATGACCTTACCTTACTATAGCGTTCATCAAAACCGTGCAGGTGATAATGTAGACATTCTCACCAATACTGAAATACTATCCGAGTATATCTACAATGGAAAACAATTAAACAATAATGTAAACATAGTTAACTGTAATTTACAGGATCGTGTGAGAAGCTGCACTTAATAATCTTTGAAAAGTTCATTTCGTTTATTCTTCATGCTAAGAAACTGACGTTACTTGTTTACAGAAGAATGTAAAAACAAATACAACAAGTACGTCTTATGCAGATACTAGTAAGACGGAATATATTTATTTAGTGAGATTGCATTTATTTTAAGGGACTCCCAATAGACGACGCAACTAGTTCTATATCGTGTTGCTGTCGTACGCTTTTCTATTGGAAAAGGTCTTCTTTTCTTTATAGTTTTATGGTCGGTTTGCCGACAAAAGGAGTGCTAGCTGAGTTGGACAGCATGCGAGGTGTCTGTTACGTCGACATCATCTCCTTAGTGATTGGAAAATCTACAGCAGTATAATTTTTATTGCTTTCTACTTTATTTGATGATCCGGCTTTACTTCTGTTCAAATTCACGAAAGGACCTTAAAGTGGCGTAAAATACTGTCTTCAAACTTCAAACAGCAGTAAAAGTTATGCCGATGAAGAGTAGTAGGGTACGATTCTTTTGAATAAGTGGAGTCCTGTGCGCAAAGAAGGGTTAAACTCGAAAATCATTACTATTTCATTACAATGTTTAATGCGGATAACGAGGAGTGGGAAGTGTAATAATCCAATATCCGTAGTGCGTGAAACTCTGATCAGGCGAACCATTAACAACGAAGTAAAAGCACGATGTCACTGGGGACATAAGTGATTACTGTGAATAATTAGTTACTCTAAACAAAAAAACCATCACTAAAAGACTCTATGACCTATAGACAACGCAAGTATGCAAAGAGACGACAACAATATGCCAAAAGTCAAAATTACCTCAAATAGGTTTGGAAGCGCTGCGCTGGAATAAGATACCCTCCGGATATCGCTCCTTCTACTTAACGCTCATTTCAGTCGATGACCTATAATCTGTCGGGATAGCACTTCGGCTGTTACCAAAATCCGCCAAAAAACAGCACCCTCCGTGGAGAGACAATACGTGTAGTGGCTGATGTGGAATAATTCCTTGAATAACTTGTGTTTACCTTTACCTTATGCAAAAAAAAAAAAAAAAACGGTAACGAATTACTTCTGCACACTATCACGTAACACTGTTACGTGTGAGGAAATGTTATTGGCGACAAGCGGAAGGAATGCTTTCAAATGCTCTTCACCTTATTTACTTTTTATAGGTAAAAAATTTCTCTGCTCAAAACCAAGTTCACTGAATATTTTAAAACTTTATTTAAAATTTCCTTAACACCATAAAACGTTGCAAAAAAAAAAAAACCAAACACTAAAAACGAACTAAGAAAATAAAAATTAAACAATTAAACACTAAGCCTATTACAGTCATGCCAACGGAAAAGATAAAGATTTAGAAATATAAAGACCAGAAGCAACAATTTCTTACACTAAGAAAATGAAGGGGAAGCAAGAAACTAAACCAAAAATAGGAAAAACTTGAAAGAAATAATAGCAAGTGAGCCAATGGCTTGCAACAAGTTGAAGGTTTACTTAGGAATTGAGACTTGAAACTTTATGCCCCAAGTTTATGGCTTGTGGCAACTATCGCCACACAATGACATTGTTTTACAAACTCATAATTAAATGTTCACATTGTACCATACGTCTGTCTGCTAGTAGCGTATGTGAGAATAGGTGAGTGAATGAGTGAGCGAATGAGTGAGTGACGGAAAGATTGCATTTAATGCTACAGACGTGCAAGTCAGAAAAATCCAACTCACATACATATAATACCGTAGACTTAAACTGTGTGTGCAATGAGTAGCCATTCAACGTTGAACGGTACCGTTGTGGCATTAAGTGCAAACAAAAAAGTACTTACTTGATGGCTATTGCGGCAGTTAAAGCATGAAATATGTATTAAGTTAAGTGGTCACCGTAGGTTTTAGTTAAAGATATTCGGTCATGCATTAAAAGTTTCACCTTATTTGGTGTAAAATAATTCTTTAATTATAACCAGTTTGGAACGTAGCAACAAACGTGGACAAACGGAACGAACACACGCACATGCGAAAGTTGTTTCAATACAAATAATAATAGCAACAACAACAAATATGGTAAAGCCACATTGTTATTATATTTGTTTTTCCAGATAACCGATGATCATGTTAATGGTTAAGATGTTTAAATCACTTTCCAAGTAATAAACTGTAAACAAAATGTTTGCTTAAGAAATAGTAGCAATGGTCAACAAGAAAGCAAGCACACGAATAGATCGATCGTTGCCTATGCGATGCAAGTTAAAACATTGAAAATGTAAATGTATGCGTATACATGTATATCTAACATCTTTACAAATATTGAAAAACGCATATAAAGCGATGGCAATTATTGACAACTGCTGCCTACAGTTAGTTCGAAATATCTCCCGTAACATATAAATCCGAGAATTCAACGTATGCTGTAGAATGTTAGAACGCCTTTATATGTTTGCAATAATCACTAAGCATACTATGTATATATATATATATGTATATATATGCTTACGTATGTATGTTTGTGTTTGTGTGCATATGAATTTGTGTGTTTGCACATTCACCAGTTATATACGCCATATGATGCACTAATCTATTTATTTTTCTTACGATTCAATCGTTACAATGCTTCCTTATCCCTATCTTTACTCTCACGATTTATGTGCAATGCTCCGTCCAATTGGCAGCAAAGTGTTTTTAAAGTACTTGTTTGTAGGCTTTTCTTTTTTGTTCATATTTCAATGGGCAAGTAAGTAAATAAAAGCAGTTCAACAACAACAACATTAAAGGCAACATCAATGCACCGCGTTAACTGCATTATATAGCACCTAATACAGGCAGTTATGGCGACTTAAGTATTTCTTACTAATGGAAAACTTTTTCAAAAGTCTTGACTGAAGCCGTTCTTTTTTTTCTTTGTGTTTCTTTTTCTATCATTGGGCTCAGCTGTCTGCTGCAATTATTTTATGACAGCCTAAAGTCAATGAGGTGTGAATACAAGATCACCACTACGTAACGCCTCTTTAAATATCAGTGTAATCTTTCATCTCACTTTATTGTATTGTACCAACAACCCAGTACCCATACAATTGACTTATAGGCAAGTATGAGAAATGCCATGAGTTGCACAAAAGTGGTCCACTTTTCCTGACAACATTTTTCTTTCTAGTTTTGTTTACTATGGTTTATTGATACATATCATATGACAGGCTGTCGATTTGTATTGAAATAAATAAATTGAAGAAGAAATGCTAAAAAATAATATCGAAGTGTTCCACATTAGCTTATCTTAGATTTGGATTTTAGCATAGCGTCTATCAGATTAATGCGAATTTAATTGATTGTTATTATATCAAAGTAAAATGCACGGTAGCGATAATAAAGGCGGAGTTTTTGGTATGTTAAGATTTCTTAAACAGTTTTTCAACTTTTTCACTGCACTTTCCCCCTTAAAAAAGAAAAAAAATTCAATGGAATTTTATTTAAAAAGCTTAACACATTATGTGATGGGTACCTTTTGTTGTTATATTTTAAACCACCTGCGGTGAGTTTATATTTGATTTACACGGATATATGGAACATCCGGACGAACTTTTGATACACCCTTCTCTTAATATACCCATCGATTCAAAATCATTTCCGGAATCCAATTAAAGATGTTTGTCGCTCAGACCGTCTGTCCATGTACTTTTGCGTACAACTTAGAGGACCATTTTTAAGCACATTTTGATGAAATTCGGTACACATGCACGTCTTTGCCATCATTTCCCAAATAACGACCTATTTCGAAAAAGTTTTTGTATGAAAAATTTTGGACTTTTAAGATTTCTCTGCGAAAATCGTGAAAACTGAAGTAGGATTTTAGCATTCTAAACATCTGAGCTACGCGAACTTGCCTACCAGTGATAATACACAGGAAAGTATATCTTGTTTTCATGTAAACACATACCCTTCGAGGAGGTCCTTATAGTGAATGGCATTCAAACCGTCAACGGAGGTCCTGCAAAGTCAGCAAACCTAATTTTTTCCACTCACCCGACATGTCGATCGGAAACCCTTTTACTCAAATCGCTTATCTAATCATATTTTTTTGCCTAATTTTCAGCACTCTGTAAGTAATAATAAAACCTCAAAAAACAATATTTATCTAGTTCATCTTATATATAACGGGTTTCTGGATATTGAGCTAACCGTGTACCTAAGAGTCGCGATCACTAAGTTGGTGTCCGCGAGCTGAAATGTAATTGCGGTGTGACTTGCTTGTACTTGTTGTTAGCCACAAATGTATGTGCAGCCGATAAAGGCCGAAGGTACAAAACCCACTAGTCTGTGGCCGCTTTCGATCCCTTGCTCTTTCCCTAGCTCTTTCTGACCATCACCATGCTACACGTACAGGAGACAATTCCTGACTGATTGGTTATATTTAAAAGAACGCACTGTAGTGGGTCACGGCTCACCATCAAATAACCTACCCTCCTACCACCTACCCTGTACGTACTCCAAAAATGTACGTTTTCAAAATCGGAAGTGTTCGAAAAAGTACTTCGATCTGAGCCATTTTCAGTCTTCGAAATTTTATTAAAATATCTGAAAAATTGCAGCCTGTAAGGTGAACGCAAGCAAACAAGACGAGCAGACAAGCTTGGATGGATTCAGAAAGTGACTCCGAATCAATCGTTATAACAAAAGGTGGGTCTATCGTCAAGTCCTCGTGGGTACACGTACACACATACACATACATGCGTATAAACTTAATGTACCCTTGTACCACATGAACTGCAACATACACACATGTTCTGTGGTGGTTAAAAAAATAATTTAAGGAGTCACGTACAAGAATTTCTTCGAATTTTTTTGTGTTTTAAACAGTATTAATTTATTTTTATATAAACATTCTTTTCCTTTCGTAATAATTAAAGAGGCGTTTTTGCTTCGTTTTCTTTCACGATACGGTCTTAAAACCTCAACCAACATTCATGTAATCTCAGAAAATTCCAAGAATTGTTAAATATCGATCGATTTAGAAATGACTTTATTGCTATTATAATGGCAGTGTAGAGGAAATTATAATAAACCAATTATTTACAAACGAAATAACCCAAACATTATATTAACTCTCAGCTAATTGTGTATTATTTGCGAAGAATAAAACAATAATCCTTAGCAGACTTGTAAATGACTGTCTGTCTGCAGCAGATAAAACAATAAACTACAACAAGCACATGGCTATAAAAACCAATCCGACTTACAAAATATGGTTTAAGCATAAATATGCACCTTTTCCTAGTTTATAGCTATACAAACACTTCTAGTGAGTGGGGTTTTGCTCATAAAGCGACGAAAGCGATCTATAATACCAACAATGTGTTGTTAACAAACAGAAATTGCTCAAGGCACGATGATGAACATTGAATTCAACACAAGTAACCAACTTAAGAACAACAATAATAACAACAATAACAATAACAACAACAACAAGAACAAGAACAACAACGGCTATTCGCAACATAACACGTATAAGAAAAACAAAGGCAGCTGCAGTATGAACCACATCTTGGGATTCTACGCTCAGGCTAAAATGGTTTTAAGGCAACGTGAATGTCTCTTGGAACAGGTGTCATTGATGTTTGTACGCAGCTACATAAGGTTTTTTTAAGCTGTGATTTGTATTTTTTGAAAAAAAAAAATATTATTGTTATTCATTTATTTATTTATTTATTTTTTTTTTTTATTTACTGCTACCAACAGAATGATTGGTATTTTGCCACGTAAATGGTCCGAAGAGCACGGTTATTATTCCCTAGCATACGCACTTCTAATTGCAATGGGTTCAATGTTTATTGCTACCGTAGCTTGTGACCTCTACGAAGCTCGTCAGAATTTGACATTATTAGGTGATGATATTGTGGTTATAATAGGAGTGAGTAAGAATTCGCCCTATAATCTTGCATACCTAATGTGTTTATGCATCGTTATCTTCGCCTTTTTTTTTTTAGGGTTCTTTAATAATGCTTAAAATATATTTTCACGGTCAACATTCGAGCGAAATTCATCCTATCGTCGACAAATTGAATGGTTTACATAAAATGTTCGCAGAATACAACGGTCGAAGCCGTTTAAAGATAAAACGTTTACAGTGCTCTTTCTATTTGTTTGAAGTTTTCGCTTTTTCCTTTTATATATTTCTAATAGTTTTGTTCGCTACGGCAGTGATGGTGCCACCTCTGTTAACTCATCATGGTTTACCCTATCGAGCCCATTTTCCCATTCTGCGTTGGGAAAACTCTGATCAGCATCCGATAGGTTTCGCTATCGCTTATATATTTCAAGTATTTTGGACATGTCACGCTCTTCTCAGCATTGTTTGTATGGACAATCTTGCTTGCGGAATTTTCCTGCAAACGGCGTTAAACTTGAAAATCCTCTGCATACGCTTCAGAGAGATTTCTGCGCAAAACGTAGAAGAACGCGAATCGCTGGACGAACTTAAAAGTCTTATAAAAATTCATCAGTACATTATCAAGCAAGTGACTTGACTTTTATGCTTTCGTTTATATATAAATAATTATATAATTTTAATTTTTATGTTTTTATTGCTAACGCAGTTTAATTGAAAACATTAACGCATGTTACTATCTTAATTATGTGGCCCAAATGGGGGCCAGCACTTTTATGATTTGCTTAACGGCCTTTGAGGCACTACTGGCGCAAGATCGACCAATGATTGCTATTAAATTTGAGATTTACATGCTTTCCGCATTTTTGCAATTATTGTATTGGTGCTGTGCGGGAAATTTGGTTTTTTTTGAGGTAAGCTAAGGAAAAGTTACAGCAATTTTTAAGAAGAGATTCTCTTTGAAAATTTTTGGTTTTTAAGTCTTTAAATGTAGCCGATGCTGCTTATGAAATCCCTCTTTGGTATACAAGATCCAAGGAATTTAAAATGACGGTAGCTTTTCTTATAAGGCGTGCTCAAAAACCTCTGCAATTTCGTCCAAGTCCATTATATGGCTTTAACATTAAAACATTCACGAGCGTAAGTAACCTGTGTAGTTGAAAACTTCGCGGAGTAACGTCCATGAAGCACTAAAAGAAACGCTTAATCATTAAACATAACTAAAGTTTAGTGTTGCTTTGTATTTAAAAACACATTTTTTCCATTTTTATGCCCATCACTGAAGGATGAGGAGTTTGCATCTCTGTAATATTGGGTTGATTTTTTCTATTTTCATAAAATAAGTTGAAATCTATCTGATGGGCTTGTCGTACTTTGTGAGTAAGAAAAGTCTTTGCAGCTTCTGTTACGTAGACCTGTAAGCATGCTTTTCGATTTGGGTCCTTTTCAAATTCTCTTCTAAGTTTATAGGCGATATCTTCGTTTTGTGAACGGGAGAATGTTTGCCACAGATACTACGCAGTTGGGCAGATGGACATATGGATAGACGAACAGACGGACGGGTGCTTCGGTGCATTCCGAGAATTTATATACTTTATGGGGAAAAACGCAGACTTTCCTTAGCAGATATTAAGGCCTAGCATTCAAAAGAAAACATTTAAAAATAAAATGGAAAAATTAGTCACACCCTACCCAACTGCTAGGCCTACGGTAAAGCAAATACTTTGTAATTTTCATAGCGATAGAAGAAACGTCAACTTTTTTTGTCTGCTTATAATATGCGAAAATCAGACATTTCGCAAGATTTTGCATCCCCTTAATAACCGACCGTTAGTAGGCCTTTTGTTAGAACTCTGACTGAAAGAAACACCACAGCCTGGCAAAGAGATTCTTACCTTAAATCAAGCATGGAAATGGAACCATCCATGATTATGAGGACTACTTTGAAGACGATGATAGTTTTCTTCATCGTTTCAACTATCGGTTTGTTTTATTTCACCTGCTCCGCGAACTTTTCAAATAGTTTAATGTACATGGTTACGAAAAGTGGTTTATACAAATTTCTTACTTTTTTTCATTTCTACAGATCTTAAGCACATCCTACTCTTACTTTGCTTTATTGTGTACTATGAATAAATAAAATACGAAACGAATATACACGCAGCATAATTACGTTGTTTATAGCGCTTTGTTAAGGCAGGTGATGATTTTCAAATTCATTTGAAATTCGTTTTTAGTTTAAATCATTTCACTGTGGTTACGCTTTATTTTTTTTTTCTTTTTTGTTCGCTATAAGAGCAATCAATTAAGTATATATAAGTATATTAGTTTTATTACACATATAATCTGCGCAATCGTCATAACACAATTGTATGAAAATTATGAATAATAAAATGCTAATAACGTTGATGATCTCATTTCTAAACAACATGCCATTTTACGTAGAACATAAATAGACCAAAATAATTTCATACATAATAGACTATGCTACACCTCAATGATCTTAAAATATCTTTTTCCACATTCTATAAAAATTATCATAAATAAAATTTGAAATCGGACTACAATTGACCTGAAAGTATGCTAATGATTATCATTAAAAAGAAAAAAAATTTTGGAAAAAATCAAGGTTTAAATTATCCAAGCGCTAATTTTTCCTTTTATAATAATATATCGATCAATAATTCCCGGGACAAAGAAAAAACAAAAATTTCTTTACTTTATTTCTCAAAATGGGCTTCAGTTCACTTCATCGTTTAAAGCAAATCTGTTTTTCTAGACAATTTTTTTTGGATTTGAAAATAGATAATAATCGCCAGACGCCAGATCCAGCGAATGAGGCAGTACTTTAAACTTCGTTGCCGCCAATAAGTGGTTAATGTTTTTATTTCTCTGTGGATAAACGTGGTAACCATTTAGAAAGCAAGCAACATTTTGGCGCAAGCTACTTCACATCTTTAGGGTATCGTGCAATCTTTGCAACTTCACTCCTTATGTGTGATTCTCAAGGTTTTTTTTCTTTTTTTTTTTTTTGGTATGGTCTGGTGTAACCACCTCAGTTGGGCATTTGCCCAAATGCTACAGTGCCCAAGCACTGAAAATTACTGCCTTTGGCGGATTAGAGTTACCATTACTCTTCTCAAGCCAATACTGAGTTTAAACCGTACTTTTTTGTCATCAAGTGGGAATGTTTGCTCAACGCAGAAAATCAGTACTTTTCCACTACTTTGAAAACAAGGAAAGCAGGGTTTCTAAAGTCGCTATAATTCGCAGATAAATAATTAAAATGATATAAAATTACGACAGGCGTTGCTTGCGCCTCGGCACTGTTTAAAAGATATATTGAGTTTCGCTAGAGATGACATCTGTGCACCTGTCCCGGTACTTATTGAGCGATTAGTTAAATTAGGAAACTTTGCTATCAGCAAAAGTAAAAAAAAAATACAAGAAGAAATTATAAAAAGGAAATCCTCTCTACAATTTTTGATAAATCCAACAAAATATCAAAATTTGTATTAAACTCGCTCAGGTGTCAAGTATAGAAATGCTATGAATTGAAATTTGTTGCTTCATAAAACGTACATGACGCGTTCATTTTTTCTGAAATTTTCGATATATGCAGCTTAGACATTGGCTCTTGTACGGTATGAGTTTCAGTTGCTTGCAAGGTGTCGTTCAGTGTATATCAATGTTTAAAAAGATGAACGTCAATTATGAAAATTTTTATTCCTTGACTTGGAGTGAAAACCTGGTAGCCTATCGAACAGTTGGAAAGTGCTTTACAAAAAATTTTTGCCCTCAAAACGATGAAATTCCCATGCGTCCGTCCGTCTCCAACAAAAGCGATAAAACCGGAAGCACTTGAGTTTGATAAGTAAGCCGAGTGGATATATCGCGACGGATATTATGTAAAAAATGAATTTTTATTGCCTTTTTTCATACTTCACTCACTTGTTTTTTTTGAACAATGGACGATTCAAATCAGTTAATTGCTCTTGGCAGCGTTTGATTTTAACCATTTAACTAGGCATTGCTAGCTAACAGCAAACGACACTCTTCTGATTCCACTAAACAAAAAATATCATCTCGCTGTCAAAGCAATTCTGTCTGACAGTCGGTGTGTGTAGTATCTGTCCATGGATATTAGCGCTTGAGATTGTCAAAGTAAATCCATTTTTCATTCCCAGTTACGATATGATATGGGAAAAACTTTCTTTCGTATCGCTCGAGCAAAGAGAAACTGCTGTCGCCGAATACTCTTCATTTGGCACCAAGTTCTACTAATGCATTGTTGGAAAAAGGATTTTTGCTTTGCGATATGTGTTGGTGTTACGACTGCTTATCACTATCGGATATCCAAGCTCCTAAAAACCCACCACTTCAGATATATAAATCTTCTACACGTGGTGTCTTCTATGGGAAAAGTTCGCTATGATATATAAATACTTGATGCACATAAAGACGATGGCGAAATAATTTTTACTTTCTATAGTTATTTACTGGACTCTGTCAAAAATCTGTGAAAATATTTTAAAATATGATTTTGAATATGTATACACGATAAACGATATTTAAGCTACAATGTAGGGTAAATATTCATGTTCGCTGCACATGAAATCCTACACCAGCCAGCAATGGTTCCCGAAGAAAATAAAGCCTTTTTTTATTTTCATTTAACCGCATGCATATTTTCAAATACGCCAATAAATGAAAAGCTGGACTTGCGCTTTGTTTATCGAGCCCTCTACGAACGGCCCACCTTAGATTAGTCCAGAGAACAAAAAGTATATTTCAATTTTAACCTACCCATTAATAGCTTGACTTCCGCATAATTACAGAAAAAAACTAATTGGTTCACAATCAGTTAGACTTGCATTTATATCTGTATA
The DNA here is from genome assembly GCA_000688735.1 of Glossina austeni. Lineage (NCBI taxonomy): Eukaryota > Metazoa > Arthropoda > Insecta > Diptera > Glossinidae > Glossina > Glossina austeni. The sequence goes on from KK502600.1 coordinate 56,615, forward strand.
TAAATATGTTAACGTGTATTGATTCAAATTGTCATTTGCTCTAAGCAAAATAACTGCATTAGCAATTTTACGATTTAAACATATTTCTGTTTAGTTATTGTACAGGCACGAAGAAACATATATTAATTTCGTCATTACACACGCATCACTTTCATGAACGTTTCGAAAAATCGAAAAGTCGAAAAATCGACAAATGACAATCGACAGACACATTCCATAGACCGACAGTCTTTGCATAGAGTGAAAACGTGATTGCCTTCTTGAAGAATTGTGTTACCTTTTAGTGAAGAATACATCTGCATGTGCTACAAGCACCTATGCGGGACATAATCCAAAATAGTAATCCGACAATTTCAGTTTTATTATTTTTGTCAAAACCCCTTTTGCTCTCCTACAAAACAGCTTTAATAGCTCTCGTCTTCTGTCGAATTATGCTGCTGTGGACAAAAGGTAACGAGACTATATGCTAAGATATCGATGTGTACCTTTTTTGGATAGGTTGGTGTGACTGCTGTGAACAGCTGACGTAAATTCGGAGACATAAGCTCTGTTGGGTTACTTTTTTTTTGATTCATCTGTACCATGATATTCACTACATTGTTAAACTATTTCCGGGTCATAGACATCACTCCAAATTTCATCGCCAGTAACTGTACATTCCAACACGACGTTGTTTTTCAGACAAATTGAAAGATTTTGGAATAAGACGACAACATGCGTGAGGCAAGCCCAAACCACTCTTCCAACAACATCTACAAGGTCTCTATGAGTTAACCGACGGCTGACAAGGAGAAACATTTTGATTTTGTTGAGGTTTGCATCAGTAGATGAGGTTGATGACCTTCCCGGAGCGACTTTGCCTACCCCACAACCCCCATTAACTGATTTGTACCGCTTAAAAACTTTTGATCTCGATAAACACCTATCAACGTAACGTTTTATTAACATTTCAGCGAATTCTATCTTCAATGGATTTTTCTATTACAAAAATCGCTGACAACAAAATTATTTAAAAAAAAAAAAAGCTGCTATTACTAACCCAACGGAGCATGTGTCCCAAAAACTTCAATTTGTTGCGGATAATGTTTTAAATCAAGACAATTTTTATATTTTTTGAATTTTTTTCTACGGAAAACATTTATGTGATTAAATATATCTATGTATATATATATATATACATTCAGTCTCCTTGACCGCGATTTATTACTATAAACAGAAGAGGGGCCCGTTTACGCACAAATCGATTTTCCAGGAGAAAGTTAAGGATAAGATAACAAAAGCATTTTTCAAGCACCACCAGCAACCTCTTCGAAATCATAGAATAATCCGAAGGAAACTTATGTAAAATACGGTTACTATAATGAAATTGTCATTCATTCGTTCGCAGCGCCTTCCTAATCACTTTAGCGACGTTTGATTGGGCATTTTCTTACTGAAAAATCGTTCTATTAGAGAATGCAATGACACTCTGTGGACATTTTGTTGTTAAATCTCTTTCTAACTGCAATGATTGTTGCCCTTGCCATCAATTAGCGAACGGTTCGTGTTTTTAGTCATCGTAAATATTCGATTTTGTTATTACGTTGAGGAGAATTAATATACGACCAATTTAGCCCGACACGTTTTCACCCTTATGTGCGCCGTAGGTGATTGGCTTTTCATTACCAGTTTTCAGACGATGCAAGATGCTCTTGAAGTATCCGTCGACTTGCTTCGACTTCATTTGCCAATTGCCAATTTGTATTTCGTTGTTTTTAATCAGTTTCATTACCTATAAATCTTCGCAACCGGTCCTAAACTTAACACTGCGAACATCTTTTCACCTTAAAGAATTTGATCCCATTTTCGTCTTGCATTTATTTCTTTTTTATTATCATTACTACTACTATCCTTAATTTAGCCGGAGAAATAAATCTTAAGACTAAAGTTTTAAAGCACTAGCTTCTAAAGCTGTCGGCTTTTATTAAAAACTCCGCCGCAGATAGGATTGGAACAGCGATCATTGAGCTGTTAATCGGGATTTAAAGTAAAATAGAAGGAAGCAATGCCTCCTTAACGACTTCAAAATGCGTCTTATAGACGTCGCAGAAAAGAATGCTACAGATTTTTCAATGAACAAGCACAGGCTGAACAATTTCTTACCTATTGTCTTACTCAGTTGCCCACAGCGAAAAAGTTTTTCTTAATACAAAACTAAGAAGCCAATGCTTCCTTAAAGGGATCAAACTGCAGCCCTTGAAAATCGCAGAAGCACATGTTAAACATTTTTCAATACGTAACTATATGATGAGGCTTTCTGCCTTCTCTGCTTTATTGTAATTACGAGATAAGAAACGGAAAATAAGGTAAAACTTGGCACGAAACTAATCAATTTTACTTACTCAGTAAACTATTTGATGATGAAGGTGGAAAACTTACTTTAAGCAATGGAAGCTTTATTATCATCAGGTAATGCTAAAGAACAGTCATTTTTTTAATTCTCGTTTCAAGCTAATGTATAAATATTTATAATCGCATCGCCGTACATCTGTTTAAAACGCTTTGTTTAATCAGACGTTTTCTTCATTACCCAAGAGATGTGATACATAAAATATTTTCAAGTAGATATCAAGGGATTCGGTTCAAACGTTCTGCTGTTTCTTTTTATTAGTATTTTTTTTATAATTCACATAAATAGTTCCGGTAAGTTTATCACAATGACAATAAATTAAACATTAACATTGAGTTAAAAGGCTGACTTGGACTCATCTTTTCTGCGGCCATCATACCATAAACATTTTCAAAACAATTGACAGAAGCAGAGGCACAGGCGGTCTATCAACAACAACAACAATAACAACAACAACAACAATTTCAATGATTTTCAATAACTTGACTGGCGTGCCTTCGAAAGCAAATAAGAGAACACACATCTGTACACAGATATAATGTAATGTAATGTATGGTTAAAAATGTTAAATGATGGTTAATGACATTTTGTACAGTTTGTACAGTGTTTAAGGTATAAGCAAATGCTCATGAAATTCAAGAAAAACGCATCAATTTATAGTAAACGACCCACCGTGGAGCACAATCACTGCAATAACTCCACCACCGGCACCACCACCACATAGTAATGATGACCATGGTTTAAATTTGCAAATTCAGTGCATTTTATTTAACAACAATTGTTAAGGTGCCAAATAGGGGACGTTTAATTTGCTTGTTGACAATGATTGCCGGTGTACACTAAATCATATAACAGCACCAAATGGTAAGAGCAACAAACAATTATAACACTTTAATAAAACGATACAGTTTCTGCAATAGAGCCAGCAAATCAACAAACTCATGCTCAGTACGCTTGGGCATACGCAGATATATCGATCAAGTCTGTCTCATTCCATTTATGTACGTACGTTTATAAATGTGCATAAGCGGTCAATCTGATTTACATTTGAATCGTTTGTTGTTGCTTGTATTACGTACGCATCTAATTAAAACGCTAAACACATAAACATTTCTTTCTATATGCATGCGTGCATACATATATATATGTATATATATATATATACATATATATATATATTATATATATATATATATATATAGAAGGTATTTTAGCATTTAAGCCGCCATGATAATGATGATGATGATGTGTTGGTCTGTTGATCTCTGCATTATTTTCATTATTGTTGTTATTATTGCTTTGTTGTCATTGATTTTATTCTTTGTTATGTTTTTTTACATTCTGTGTTTTATATTTTATTGTTATTGTTGTGGACTTTTTTTTTTTTCTTTTTATTGCCGATGGCAATCGCATGAATCTTTTACATAAAGTTTCAAAAGTTTTCCACACCGAATGAATTTTCCAATGGAGAGTTATTAGCATTCGATGGCAGCCAACAATTTCAGTTTATTGCGAAATTTTCTGACGATCGGTCGAGTTTTGAAAACCAAAATGTTAAAAAAACACCAAAGAATTTCATAAAATTATTTTTCCATATATAATAAAATATCCTGCAACTACAAGTATCCTAGAAAAATAGCAAAAAAAAAAAAAAAAAATTAATAATAATAACAATGTGATAAAGAAGTCAATTAGTTATTAAAAAAGAAGAAACAAAAGATAAAGATGTGGCTTGAGCTCAAAGTCTTCAGAGCTAAATTTCAATTAAATTCCAAATGTATTTCAATGAAAAGCTTTTCAAAGTAAAACATCGCAAAGTGTCGTTCAACGGAATTTTATATTAGAATTTAAGAAAAAGTGAAATCCTTTGTGAATTCCAAACCAATTTTCGGAAAGTAATAAATAAAATCATTTCAAATCTTATTCTAATTCAATATATAATAACGCAACTAACAAAACACCTTCAATAACATTTGGAGATCCGTAAAGCTATACTCGCATGCGAAACTAAATCAACGGAAAAAATTTATTGAACGGAACATCATGTAAAATGCAAATCAATTGTATGTGAAGAGAAATGTATTTCTATAGAGTGCCGACAGATGGAACTGAAATAAATTTTTAATTTCCTCCGAATCGCGCATCAAACTTTCAACAGAAGCACTTCCCGAGGAATTTCAGACAAGTCAGTCCGTTTCGCTGCCATTTTAAAATGTATCAAAGCAAATATCGGCTATACTACTGAACATGGTTGCAGTCTTCTCAACAAAGTCCTCACAATAAGGGAAAATTTGAAACAAATTTCATTTTCATCAAAACCTTAAGATTTTCAGCAGATAGATATCACTTTACTTTTAAACCATTCCATGGGTGCATATATATATCGAAGGAGTGTGAAAATTCAAAGTAAAAGCAATACCAAGATCCACAACAAGGTGATCAAAGCTTTCTCATTTCTCCTTTTTATACCCTTCACTAAGGATGAGAGGTATATTCATTTTGTCAAGACGTTTGCATCACTTCTTAATAAACCCCATATATCTTTGATTAACATTAAAATTTGAATCGATTTAGGGATGTGTGTCTGCCGTCCGTGCTTTTAAAACATTTGCAACAACCAGAACGAGTTTGGATCAATTTAAGCATGCCAAACTGCCTGTCTGTCCGTTTGTTGTAAACATTCTCCTGGCCACAAAAATGAAGCTGCCGACTTCAAATATAGCAAAACTTTTGAAAGTTCATGTGGGCAGGTTGGTATTGAAAATGGGCTAAATTGGTTATTGGACACTCGTGCACATAATCTGAGAACACCTCTGCTGTCCAAAAGGGGAAAAATTTGTTTTTTCTCATTAGTCACAAGCTGCAGCAGCTAAACCTATAAAAGCTTGAACGCATATTCTACGGAATGCTATAGTATCCGTATAGAAATCGCAGAAATTATCAACGCCTTCCCAATGCTATAGAAAAATTTCATTTTTTCGTCAGCATCGTTATAATCCTTCGAAGAAATCTTCAAAACCCCATACAGCATATGCAGGCTTGACCTCTGTCAAATTCAAAATGCACCCAAACTGTCTGTCTGTTCGTCTGCCCATCTGCCTGGCTTCACAACTATGTAGAACCTGTGGGAAGCATTCTCCCGCTCGCAAAAATATAACGCCTGCGAATTTCCAAAGGAATATAAAAATTACCCGATTCGTCAAAAATCACGTCGACAACTTCCGCATGCCTCTTTAACATAAAGTAGGAACACCCTTGCTTTCCGTGTTTTTTACTCGTTACTCATCAATTTCAACAGGTACACGTTTTACGTCGCCACTTTTGTTCTGAACAATAGACAAAACCAGCCGCACCCACTCAATATTTTAAAGTATGTATATTTATGATAAATGTATAAAAAATAAGATGAAATCAAAAATATTAAAATCCGTGCATAAATAAACACACAAGCATACTTGACGTCGGTAAAGATCCGAGTTCGAAGCGAACGCGCAAGACATTCATATTAGGGATGGTTGTTAGTGGATAGTATTTAAAAAATCCGTTATGGAGAGTACTTTGCAGATATCAGTTAGGTTTTTGCAAAGGACTGCAAATGGATTGAAAAGCGCACAAGTATATCTACACTGACTAAGTTTTGCGAAAATAAAGTTCCCATCAGAACATTCAAGTCAATCTTATCATCAATTAACTTATTAATCTAACCAAGAATGAAACTTCCAGGGTAATAAATTTACGTTTCTCTAGTGAAGGTAACCCTAAAAGTATCAATCTATTTTTAGAAAATGGCAGGGAGACTAACAAAATTCGTCCCAAGTTCTTAAGCAAAGAAAAAGCAAGAATTTGTTCTGAAGCGATTCTAGGGAACGAGATCGCATGACCAAAGCACATTTTAAGTACAAGACTTACTAAGCTCGCGTATAATCGATTTATGACGGAGCGGTGGCCAAACTCTCTCGACCGCCGTTTATTAAACGCCGAGCTACGGAGAGCTCAAGGACCAGATTAAAGCCTCTTTCTTTTGTCTTTGCCTAGTCTTTTGGCCGCGTAAAACTGCTAAATCAATGAATGAATCGATGAAATACGCAGTTATAAATGAGTTCCTCCTTGAGACCAATAATTGCTTGCACTTTCATAGGTTTAATGTCATGAAGTTAGACAAGCACCGTGTAATCATATTGTTTAGAGCAGAGTGGGGGAGTTAGGAGTAAAAGTTTGACCGCTTAACATCATGGATTGACTTCACCGCCAATGCATGCACAGGAGAAATTGCAAGGTCCAACTGTCCACCTGTTTGAACCTCTGAATATCCAAATAACAATACCCAGTCTATTCTCGATGCACATAGACCAGGGCGATCAATAATAAGGGATATTCAAGGAATAAGAAAAGCAAGACCTTTTTGCCGTCATAATCCCCTTAAAAGTATGGCCAGGATTTTTTAGTCTGGCACGATGCACGTCTGACCGTCCACTATCTTAAAATAAGATAACGGTTCAGCACTGCGGAGTACTTCAGCGACGAAGTTGGGAGAAACGGTTGCATTCAAAGAAAAATTCTCCTTTATTACGATAAAGTTGCAGTTTCTCCAATTTTCAGGTCGTAATGCAGGAAAAAGCAGTCGATTATCAATTTTTTCATAACTGCGAACCTTGTCTTTGCATTATTTTAGGCAATTTCCGATCTTAAAGCATATTTAAGTACAGAAAAAATTTATTGACAATCTTACGACAGTAACTGCGATCTTAGCAAAAGGATAAATACACAGGCAGGCAGGCATGGCTAAATCAGTTCCATTATTTATACAAACTGTCGATGCGTATTTGTAAGGCATGGAAATAAGCATCAGATGCAAACTATTCTAGGTAAGAGCTAGGCCTCGTATGTCCAATGCAATGTGTGCCCATTATATCCTTAGCTAGCACGTACTTGGCAGATTTAATATATATATATATATATATATATATATATATATATAGACATTACATTACATATATATATGTAATAGACATAAAAGAAAATTACTTCACCTTTTGATATGTCCTCGTTTTGTGTCGAAGATTATTAAAGCTTTTCATAACCATCACCTTGGAACAATGTAAAAGAAAAAGAGATATCAGTGCTTTAATTGCATCAGTAATAGCGTATGTGCGTCAGTTTACCAGGATCATTTTTACGCTGCGTATTTAAAAGGTCCCGATAAAGGTAAATTATTCTTATGTGTCTATTTTGCTGGTATTATCGTGGGAAATCCGATATATAACCGATCAATGCGACCTCGTTTCAATTTTGATGAGTATTATTGGGAGTACACAGTAGCTCAATCCGATTTGGTGAGAGAGAGATTGCAATTAAAAGAATAAAACTGCGACTTCTCAATTTGAAAGCACTGTCTTTAAATTAGACGCAACTAAACAAATTATCGCACTAAAGCGTACACAGCATAGTTTCTTGGAGTTTGTGCCAACACAAAAAGAAAATGATATTTGAGGGAAACTTTACCTTTCCTGATTAATTCAAAGGAGAGCGCGTTTAAATTCTTACGAATGATGATGAACAACGAATGCGTTGCAATATCCAAAACCTCAATAATCATGATAGAAAGTATGGGAACCAACAACGTCGACGATAAGATTGAATATCATTGATGGCCCCATTTGAAGGGGTAAGCTGGGAGTGGTGCTTCGATTCTTATAACGATGCTCAAATATGGGTTCTTTTAAGAATAGCTTTAAAAAGCGAGACTTTATTTCGAGGTGGAATCCGAAGATTCCCTGAAAGTTAAAGAAAAGTCTTCGCTAACGGTCGACAAACGCCTGAATAGAATGCTTTGCACTAATTTCTCTGAAAGCTTCATAGTTACATTTACGAGGGTGAAGGAGGGAGAGAGTGACAAAAAATAAAATAATCGTGAAATCTCCCATTGTTAGCCGAGTTTTTAAACTACATAGCAAACATTTTTATCTCTTAGAATTTCATGTAGCTTTACTTTATTTAGCTTACATTTTAGTTAAATTGTTGAAGAAATTTTAATTTTTCTGAAGACGTATTTATAATGTTGTTTACTTTTCATATTAAGCGAGTTCTTAATACAGCGCTTAAAATGAGGGTGACTTCAATAAATACGTTAAACAATTTTACTTGTGGCTAATTTCGACATACAAACGTATAGTTTTCATGTGTATGTGTGAAAATATGATGAATAATGAGAAATAAATAATATCGAGAATTTAAAAACGAAGAAAAGAGGCGTATTTTTGACTACGTCTTTGGATTAGAAGAAAAGCAGAATAATAATAAGCAACCGTGTATTTAAAATAAGGTTAAGAGAAGAAACTAATTTTTATTCTTGAAAAATTTATACTAGTGCCCCCTTTTAAGGAACAGACAACTTCGCTTCTTTCTGTGCCCGCCATTTCAATGAGATGACATACCATACGGTCCACGTGTCGCGTTTTTGCATTAATATTTTACTTCCTACATTATCAACCAGTCATTTACAGTCAAAGACAGAAAGACAAACTTTGTACCCCTTTTCTGGTAGATGAGATTTCAACGTCATTTTTCTGAATCTGAAATTTTTGTAATTAGACTCAATATTTTTCATACAACTTGCTCATGATTTGTGTTGAAATTACGGAAGCTGCAGTAATCACTGGTATGGCTTCAGTGAAATCGCCCTATAAAATAATATATCGCATTTTTGATAGTTATGAAAATATACCTGGATTCTAAGGGACATACGGTGTAATCACATTGTCATAATACCTCGCTCAGAAGTCAGCCTAACTTGGTCTACGTTTCAAAGGGAAACTTGATTTCCTTAGTAAGTTTTGCAATCTGACGGAGGGTATGATTAGTATGATATGAAAATCTTTACATTAAGAGAGGCTGAAGTCCTTACATTACAAAAATATATATATATATATACATGCGCTTAGTTAAACCACTACTTGAGTATGCCACGATTGTGCGGCCTCCCTCCTATAGGTGTTATGCAGATCCAATTGAAACAGTGCAAGAGTAATTCTTGCAGTTTGCCCTTGGAAATTTGGGTTGGGACCGCTTATCTTTTTGCCTCCTTATGAAAATAGACAGCCTCTGTTATCCTTACTGTCACTTGAGAAATATAGATTTATTCTGCATTATTTATTCTTGGGGTTTCCTTCTTAATTAATGGTACTATCGATTCGTCCACATTACTTAGTGAGTTAACCGCTTCTCTAAGCGCTTCGTGTTCATTGTAACCTGCCTGAGTCAATGTAAATATAATTATGAGTTGAGTTTTTGAGTGAGTGACTAGAGTTTTTTGCAGAAACCTAAATGATTTCTATCACTTAATTTCAATAACAGAGTCTTAAAACTCTATCAAAACAACTTTGCTTAAGACGCGCGATTTGCTTATGTCGTATTTAAACTAAATTTTAATCTTAACATCGCATTACGATTCACAAAATTAGTTGGTGTTGTTTAACTGCTGTTAATGTATGTTAGCTGAGTTTGAGTTTTATTTCCCCTTTGCCAACTACCCCAAAAAAAGTTAAGCCTTAAGGAAAGCTTGCCTTTTGCAAAAATTTTTCCTCAATGTATAGGTAAGTTATGCTCTTGGATCCTTGAAACTCACCTCTTGTAAATTGTTGATTGAAAGCGTATCAGTTGTCCGATCCATTTCCATAATAGTCCTTTAAATTGCCTCGATATACCTTTCAAATGTTTTTCTACTGTTGGCTTGTTCGTAGGTCGGTCCATCAACTTCTTACTGAAATGTTAGTTGGTTATGAAAAGTATACGTAACAAATTTAAAGCCAATACTTTTTATAAATTACAAATTAAAGGTATATGGGGGATTAAGTCTACTTAAAAATTTGGTTTATGACCGATCAATAAAAGTTTAGCTAAGTCTTAACTTTACCTTTTCAATTTTGTGTTCCATCATCAAACCAACCATGTCAGGCAACCAGATATAAATAAGTAGAAAAATGAATACGCGCCCGACATGCAAAAATGTAGACAGATGGACGGATGGGTGGGCCGACAGTTAGACGGATGGATAGACGAACGAATAGACGGACCGAAGGACAAACGAACGGAGGAATAGATAGAGAGGCGGATACAAGGATGGAGACGAATGGGTTGGCGGCCGATGCAGAGACGGTCGAATGGATAGATGGACGCGTAGACGAAGGGACAGACGGAAAAACGTATGAACAGACTAGCTACTAAAAAGACTAATAGAAGTAAGGCCGTAAAACGGTAGCGATAGATGTCGAGACGAGCGGATAAGAGTGCGCTTAGGCGGTCGAATAAGTAGCGAACAGACCAAAGAAAAGACAAACGAATAGACGGACGTATAAATGAGCAAATAGACAAGAAACCAGGCGAACAGATAGATGAACGGAGAGGCAAACAGACGAGCGGACAGATAGAGGAACGAACCAATAAAAGAACACAAGGATGAGTATCAGAATAGATAACGGAACGAGTAGACGATCAAAAATTGAGAAATAGAAGATTTGTGGAGATGCGACTAAAGCCTTTCTTTGAAGCTTACAGCACACATCTAAACGAAAACTTTCCTTACGGATGAAAATTGATTATAAAATATACAAATTAAAAATATTAATCTTAAGGCGCATATACTAACACTTTTCTAGCGATCAGAGACTGACCGGCCTTTGGCGATAATAAAGTTAAACTCTGTGTTTTAAAAATTAAATCAACCTCGTATACGTGAAGATTACTTTGATGTTATCGGAATAAACTAACTGTGACTAACGTTAACTTATTTGAGATGCCGCATCTGCTTAAGTTAAATTTTCATTTCAAATCAATTTAATTTATTCACCCCATCATTCATTGTTTACAGTTTTCCAGTAACTGCGCCCGCCGGTAATTTTAATAACAATTAAAAATAAATATTCTACAAAAAAAAAAAAAAGAAAAACAATAACAATAACAACAACAACGGCTTAAAATTCTATTGAAAATCTAAAAACGAATGCCAATGTCGGTGAACTACAACAACAACGACAATTCAAACGCTTAACCTGTGAATTAGAATGACATTTAACAGTTGAAAGTTGTGAGCGCATGCAAGTTAACTTTTAAGTAAATAATATTTTGTACACGGTCTGCATTGCTATCATTGCGTTTCTAGTTAAGGTACAGCTTTGAACTAAATTTGACGCTCGAAAAAGTATTCAGCTGTTGTTGTATTAAGCGAAATTTCAAATAAAAAAAGAACCGGATATAAAACTTCCGTAGCAATATTCAAAACTGATTTGTTCTTAATACCTTTACTAAACCATCGCAACGCGCACACACACACACACACACAAATAAACGAACAAACAAATAAACATAGGCGAGCTGAAATTTAAGCAGCGACGGTACGGCTTATGTGATATGAAATGAATGCCGGCCAATAAATAAATGTCCGCTTTAAATTAGTGCTAAATTATGAGTAAAAAAATTGATTTCATATAACTGATCGCAACAACGTTGTCTGTTCTGTAACATAAGAACACTACAGAAGGCAATAAACAGCTCTTGAGTTTATCGCCCACAACAAACGAAAACATTACGATGCCACTGAGCAGTTATCTACGATTTGTGTTGGCTGTTATTTGGTGCAGTCTGTGTACGCGAAAGATTTATGGTAAGTACATGTAACCCCGTAAGCTTTTGCTTGAATTGTACACACATGCAACAAACACTTCTCGTTTACAGCGCAAACCACTTGCAAAAATGGCTTGGGCCGCGTACTCTACGAACGCTTACCGAATCAACAGCTGCAAGGCTATGATGACGATGTGGTACGCGATACGGCACCGCCTTTTCGAGTTTTAGAAAAATGTCAAGATTTGTGCTTGCGTGACCGCACCGGAACAAATAATTTAGTGCGTACCTGCACTAGTTTCGATTTTCAGCCAGGCAGTCGTATAACGGCATTTGGCGGTAACACCGAATACGAAGAATCATTATGCTATCTAACATCTGAACAGGCCAGTCCAGAAGGCATTGGCAGCCTAATGTTGGTACCCAACAGCGTTCATTTCAATGAGATATGCTTGACATGTAAGTAAACTGGTCTGCTACGAGCGTCTCCATGACATACATAAAGACGAAGAAAAACATGATAATGATAATCATGATGATGATGATGATGATGATGATGATGATGAGGAAAAATAGAAAAAATACCAAAAACTAAAGAAAAAACCTGCTTTTTTTCTTCTCGCCATTGTTTTTGCTCGCCAATGTTCATGATATAATATTTTTTAGCTAGCCGTCCGGAGAGGGAATGTCCCAGCCGCCGTTATGTATTCGAACGTCATCCACGCAAGAAACTCAAGTTACCCATTTCGGACATTAAAGAGGTTGTTCAATGTCATTAAATTTATTTAAAACACGAATTTGTTCATATTGTTATATCTTAACACACAAACATATCTTTTCTATTTGCACAGATAACGGCCGCCAATCGTTCGGATTGTGAGGATAAATGTCTCAATGAATTTTCGTTTGTATGTCGTTCAGCGAACTTTGATTCGACCATGCGTTCATGTGCACTAAGCAGGTTTGTACACACAGCCAACAAAGGCAACGCTTGTGTTAAGAAAAAAGCAGAAAAAAAGAAAATATAAATAATTTTAGATTCACCAGACGCACTCATCCTGAATTATTGGAAGATGATCCAAATTCGGATTATTTGGAAAATACTTGTCTAAACGGTGAGCACATGCGAAGCATAACGCGTTTCATATAATTTTATAAGACTTTTAATGTCAGCTGAACGTCGCTGCGATGGATTGGCGGTATTCGTTAAAGAGGAGAATAAACGCTTAGGTGGCCCTTTCGAAGTGGACATTTTCAATAATATGACACTGGAAGAATGCCAAACTATGTGCCTTAGAGCCGAAAAGTAATTCATTATCCACCACACTTAATACAATACACTTTCAGTCCAACTTCATTTCCTTTTAGATACTTTTGCCGTTCTGTAGAATTTGATGATCAAACGAAGCAATGCATTTTGTCCGAAGAGGATTCAGTTTCGCAAAAAGATGACATTAGCATCAGTTCTAGTCCAACGCATCATTTCTACGATCTTGTATGCTTGGACAACCGTAAGTTTTAATTAATATCAAACTTGTTGATCACTTCTTCAATACACGTAAAGTATTGCCTCCATACTTTGTGCGGTTTATTTGTGTGCGTTTTCTTCTTTTGCCTCTTTTTTTGGGGGGGTTTTTTTTTGCAGAACGCGCCACCGATTATCCTGATAACTCGGTGACATCGCATCTCTTTTCCAGTGGTCGACGACCTGATACAGCGTTTCAACGTTACCGTAACTCACGGCTTGGTGGCGAATTCCATTCTGAGATAACCGGTCGTTCATTAAGCGAATGTCTAGATGAATGCCTCCGCCAAACGAGTTTCCAATGCAGGTAAACGCACTTATTATAGTTATGTTTTTTTTTTAATAATTAAATTAATGCGCTTTCCACTTATGCCTGCTGCTGTCGCTGCGTCTCAATCAACTTATGAAACGCGTGCAGATCTGCTGTGTACAGTGATCGTTTTCGTACGTGTCGCCTAAGTCGCTACAATCAGAAAGACGGTATGCGTATCATCTACGATGCAGACTATGATTACTACGAGAATTTAATGCGTAAGTTTTTGCTATATATTTGTAGAGAAAATTAAGTTATTTTCCGGGCTAAGAATTTTTTATAATTTATTTGTTACCCAAGACGCAATTTGTTCATTTGTTTTCAGTAAATGTTATTAACGGTGCTAGCGATGCGGATGAACATGGCATTTCAGGGTCTGCATCTAATAATGGCCATCGACCTGGAGACCGCCCAGGCGATTCTAATTGGCGGAACCCGAACAAAGATAGCGATCGTTATGGTAACAATCATTATAACGGCGGTGGTAATAATGGGGGGTTAGGGTTAAGTTATGGTCCATACGATCGCTATCCTGAGAACGATGAATACGGTAATCAAACAAATTTAATTAGTAAGCGGTAACATATGAAACTAATATCATTGACCACTATTACTTGTTTAATATTTTCATCACCTTCTGCCAATTACTGACAAACTAACTCTTTTAACTCACTAACAATTTAACACAGACCGTCACCACGGACAAGGATTGGATCGTTATCCTAGTGGCGAACGTGATCATCTTGATCGAGATCGGCATCGTGAGCGGGATCGTTATCCGTACGCAGGGCCCTATGAAGAAGATCGTTATTCAATGAATGGCGACCGTAATCGCTATCCGAGCGATCGTGATCGTTATCCCAGTGATAGGGACCGCTATCCAGCAGACCGAGATCGCTATCCGTCAGATATGGACCATTATCCTCAAGCAGATCGCTATCCTGACAATGGCTCGAACCGTCGTCCTTACGATGAACGCATCCCACCAAGAAATCCTTACATAGAACGTTATCCAACAGCAAATTATGATTATCGTTATCCTACTACTAGTCGTTACCCACTACGGGACCGTTACTCACCGTATCGTCCTAATAACGGGCATTATTCACCGCTTAACGATAACAAATTGCCTGGTGATGTAACCCATTCCAGACCCCATCCACCTGACGACGATTACCTATATCGCCTGCACCTTATTGGAAATCGTTATCCCGACGACCGGTACGCTATTCGATATCCATCGCGTTATCCACCACCTCGTGATCCTCTAAATGCTTATACAGGACGTGATGCACCTGATGGCATTTTTCCCGATCGACGTTTTCGCCCCTCCTCGTATGACTCACGCTATCCGCTTGTTACTGAAGGTTCCCGTGATAACATTCCGCCTCCTCGTTATGGACCTGACGGCAGATATCCTCCTGAAGAAATTCTGCACAATGCTCGCCGACCTGAACCTGACTCCACTAGGCGTTACCCGCCAGCTCCTTTAATGCCCCCACCACCGACACCTAATCGTTTTCCGGTAGGTACTGACCGTTTTCCAGCGGACATATACAAATATGGTAATCGTTTTGGTAATCCCAATTCAGGAGCTGCTGGGCCAGGTAGGATAATTTTTATTTAACTTCATTTCAGTAACAAAACTACAAAATTATGTTCACTCCATCAAGTATATAATTATGAGAACATATTACTTGATTTAGGTTACCGGCCGCGACCTCCACCTCCTCCTGCCTTTTACGATATGGACTACGAAGAACGTTATAACGATCGCTACAGCCCGTACGATCGTGATTATGACAGATCGTTGGGTCGCAGACCTGGCCCTACTGGATTAGGTTACCCGCCCTATGAAAATCCTTTCAATCGCCCTTACCATGGCGGTAGCGGTTCCTTGACACCTTTGCCTAACGATCACCCTATACCGGGAGCTTTACCTGCTCCTCGTCCTCCATCTTACAATGGCCCTCCGTCGGGCAGCATACCACGCCCCCCCATAACTAGATGTGAAGAAAGCGATAATTTTAAGCAAGTAGCTGCTCGCCACAAAATGCGGCGACACTTCATACGTAGAGCTCTTGTAGTTCCTTCCCTTATACAATGTGAAAGAGAATGTGTAGAGAGTCGGGAATTCATTTGCCGCAGTTTTAACTATAGGTTTGCACTTAGTGCTTTGGGTTTTAGCGGAACAGACGTTTAAAATATTATTTTCTACGATAGGGACACAGCAGTTTCCAACTACGATGAGCGAGGATTACCTAATTGTGAATTAAGCGACCGGGATTCGCGAGATTTAGATGTTCACGATCCTAGCTTATTTGATGCAGCCAATTATGATTTTTACGAACGTAGCATAGCACGTAGTGACGGCGAATGCATGGACGGTAAGCTTATGCAAATAGTATGTTTTCAAATTAATGAAAACAAATAACCTAGTCACCCAAACATGTAACGAGGAGGGCATGGAATTTACTATACGCACTCCGGAAGGCTTTGTAGGCCGTATTTATACATACGGTTACTACGATAGGTAACTTTATAAATTTGTATTTTATAAATTTGCTCTTGAAAAGTAATGCATTTTTTTTTTTTTTGATAAAACTAAGATGTTTCTTCCGCGGCAATGGTGGTACGGTAAATGTTTTACGTATAAGTGGTCCTCAGGGTTATCCCGATTGCGGTACACAAAAAGTACGTACGTTCTTATTAAGCTTAACGATCTTTCTCGATTGCGCTTTTATTTAATAGTACGGCGACACGCTTACCAATATTGTGGTTGTGCAATTCTCGGATAATGTACAAACGAGCCGTGACAAACGTTATAATTTAACGTGTGTGTTTCGCGGGCCAGGCGAAGCCATTGTCACATCTGGCTACATAGGAGCAGGGTATGTGTAAGATTGCGTTGAAATTTGTATTAAATGTAGAGAGTTTGAATAAATAAACCGCAAATTTTATTAGATCTTTAACGACAAAATGTTTCTCAAACACAACGCTAAAACACGTCTAAAACAAAACGTTGACTTCAATACAATGGAGATTTGATTATAGCATACTTTTAGGCAGTAAATTTTAGAATTCAATTATTAAAACATATCTTAGTCAAGTTGATAACCTCATTGTAAAAGTTGAAAGCAAAACTAAAACGTAGGAGAAACGTTTTTTTTTTTTTTTTTTGGTATAACGTCCTTTATAGACTTTGGTAGAGTACCCCGTACTTAGCGTATGAAACTACAACACTAATACCGTATATTAATTATTGCATTTGGTATTAAAGAAAACGAGTTGAAACGTATTATCTTCATTCGAAAGGTTTAAACTTCGTCATTAAAGCATTTTGTTGTTTATGGTTTAACAATTTGATGTTGTTAGAAGTTTTTCTAACATTCTTAGATCTGGCAGTCCGATCCCGATTGAGTACTTACCGGCGGAGAATACCTTGAGCTCCAAAGTGCGCCTGAGTATTTTATATCAAGGCAGACCTACGACTACCATCGGTAAGTAAGGTATCCTTAACTATTCCGGAATCCACGGAATCGATTATATGCACTAAATAAAAGTAAACTAAATAAATTATGAATTAATTTACACATTACACATTACCGTAGCTGTAGGAGATCCTTTAACATTCCGTTTAGAGGCTTTGGACGGTTATAACCACGCTACAGATATCTTTGCCACAAATGTCCTAGCACGAGATCCCTACTCCGGTAGGAGCATACAACTTATCGATCGTTTCGGGTAAGTTTTTCATGAAGATTTTCTTGACAGATCTAATATTTGAATGAGCTTCTTTTAATTACGACCCAGTTGTCCAGTTGATCCTTACGTATTTCCCGAATTGGATAAATCACGTGACGGCGACACGTTAGAGGCACGATTCAACGCATTCAAAATACCTGAGTCGAATTTCTTAGTTTTCGAAGCTACAGTACGTACATGTCGTGAAGGTTGTCAACCCGCTTATTGTCCCGGCCCATCGGGACGTCAAGAACCTTCCTTCGGAAAAAGACGAAGAAGATCTCTTAACGACACTGAAACTGTTGTCGAAGGAATCTCCTATGAAGAAAATCAAAATAGTACAGAACTATTTTTAGAACCAATGGCTGAACGTCTGATAGACGAGATGACGGAAGTAAACAGTACCACTATATCTGCAACACAGGGAGATGGTAATGCTTAGTTTTATTTTATGATTTTATTTCCATTTTATGTGTACCGCACAAGTGCAAGTAAGCTTCGTAAGCATGTTGCTTGTTGATTAGTGTCAATAGCGAAGACGGCTGTCTTTCTAATCATTCATAGGATATCAAAGGGTTACGGTTTTAAAATTTTGTCAAGAAAATCAAATGTCACAAATCACACAATTTATTTCCTATCATGCACGTCAAGAGACCTAACCGAGGATCCAGTTTTTCGGTCCGTGAGTCCATTCACAATTAGCAAAGAACTGCTCAAGTTTGATTTTCTTTAAAGAGATCACGTTTGATTTTTCTTAAAGACTCGAAGGCCAAGTCTTTTGGTGCATAGGCGTGTATATATATACACAATACAAAATACTTATTGAGAGAGTTACCTAAATGGTAAAAGGTAGTGAGAAAGTGTTTTATTTTACTTGCTTATTTTTGATGTTCATTTACGCTTACGCGGTCGCTTTAAATTCCGCTCGTATAAAACAAAACACGTCGAGGATATTCTGCGCATGCTAATTTCCATAGAACTAAAAAATGTGCAAATTCCTTGAATTTCATATCTGATTGGATCAGAGTCAATGAGTACGTTAAATAATAGCATTAATTTGCGTGTAGCGCGTGCCGTATAAAAATAACTACAAATGTAAATGAAAATGAAAAAAAAAAGGAAAAAATTACTAGACCTTATAATTATAAACGAAATTTACAGAGAATACCGTAGACAATGACAGCGAGGAGCCAGAGCAAGTCAGGGAAATGATTGAAGTGAGTCAAGAAGTGTATTTTTGCATGGTTTTCGAAGATGGCTTATTCATTAATTTGGGTTTTTGTTTTGTTTGAAAGGTATTCGAAACCCGTGAAGAGATTGAAAAGGAGGCGTATCCTCGTAGATTAATGGCTCCCATTGAAACAATATGCTTGACACCATCCGAATACCATGGTCTTATAACGGCTATCATTTTATTGTTAATTTTACTGCTAAGTATAACTCTTGTTGCTGGACTGGCATACAGACGCTATTGGATAACAATGTCTAAAAATCGTTTAGCAGATCGGCACTCACCATCGCACTCCTTTGGCAACTCATCAATACGTACTCATCACGAACGTTTCAGTGAAATTGGACATATGCCAAGCGGCTCGAATCCTACAAATGCTCGAAGTCAGCGCGCCACAAACTCATTTCGTACAAATGTTTCAATGTTTGGCGGCACTTTACATAAAACTTTTGCTACCGGGTATATATTTTTTCCGATAACATCCTTTCTTAGTCCTTATGAATCTTCTTTTTGAAAAGCAGTAATTTAGCTCGAATGTGTCAATTGCCAGTTATGAATCCTATGCGTACAAATCACTCGAATACTAATCATCAATTTGAAGATCCCAGCGAGCCCATATACACTGATCCGTCTTTATTTGAGCGCTCTAGGTTTGTATATAATATTTACGTCCAAGCATTTATTTTTATAACCCATGCATTGGGAAAAAATGAGTAAAAACACTATACAGAAAATGATTCCGAAAATTATTCGATCTAAGCTCGATTCTGGGTGAATTCATCCGCACAAGCGGTTTAGAGTCCCATTAAAATTGTCGAAATAATATACGTACATATATATTCTTTTTCATTGATCACGAACAGGTCTCTCCGTAGCCTAGATGGAGGAAATGGTGAGCCAGAACAACGTCACGCTTTATAAAAGGAATCATGAGAAAAAAGATAAGGACTAAAGCTCTAAGCATTTTATAAATACACCGAAACCTGTTTTTACACAAAAGTTAAATTTAAAGAAAAATGCCATCGGGAGGTCTTACGAAAGCATTCAATGCCGATTCCTTACGGATGACACTCCGCAAAAAAATACATGCAGGAAACGAGTCATCATCTATACAATCTTATAAATACGCTTTCTTCTGTTTCTACTCTCTAGACGTGTATAAAAGTACCGCTGGAAAAGGACCTGGTATAAGCGCATAGTCAAGTAGCCAAGGCTACCATATATGAATTTAAAGAGAAAAAATCTTATCAAACCGTGCTAGAGCGAATAAAGCCGCACAAAATTAATTGAATTTTCTCAACATTTTTCTTAATTGAAATAGTGTAAGAACAGCTTTAGGTGTATACGCCTCGTTTAATATTTACATTTTATATCGTAGCAATTATTTTATATAATATCGTCTAATAAGCTCTACTGCAGTGGAGATAGTATTAATTAAACATTTTATAAAACTAATAACAATATTAACTAGAAAAGGCCATCATCAACAAAACGTTGGTGCCCAGCAAGCAACGTTTTCTATAAACGGACTTTACAAAAAATTTTCTTTATATAGAGTTGTACGGCTGAAGTCAGTTGGACTTAGACTTTTCCAATTGCTGCTGGTATCTCTTCTCTATGGCGAATCCAACCACACACAAGAATTTATGACGAGTTTTCAGCTATCAGGTATCTAACTGTAAGGGAATGAGGAAAAAATTTTAATAGACAGGTGGACAGACAGGTATAATTAAATCTTAATGGATAGTTTTTGTCCATAGACAGGGTGAAGACATTCTCTAATGAGGAATTTGTCTGACTGTGTGAAAATGAGAAAACTATTTAAGAGACAGTAGGACGGACAGACATAATTAAATTTGCATGCAGAGTTTTTGCCCACAGACAGTGTTAAGGTATTCCCTAATGAGAGAGATAAAATAAATTTCTTCCCTAGAATATTAGAATATTAGAATTTTAGCTTTAACTCGTATCACCAAAGAAAAAGAAAAGAAACGAAAAAACAAGTTTTGAAAACAGAAGCTCATACAGTCTTAATCTGTGATTAAAGCCTGAACTGTGTAATGTATAGTATCAAGACAAACTGCCTTTACATGAAATTCTTCAAAAAGAGAAAAATATATGTTTTTTTAAAATAATTTTAAAAGCAAAAAAAAACATAAAAATACCAAAAAATAGTTCATAATTATAAGCATAATACTAAGCACAATTTTTGTCTTACATGCGTTTTATTAAGACTAACAATTATTTTTATGGCAACCACAATTATAATATATTTGATATAATAATTTTTTAATAAATTTTTTTCTTTCTTAATGTATTTTCATTTAGCAGTGTGTTCTTTCTTTTCGCTTTTTCTTCTTGCTTGCTAGAGGGGAGTGAACTGTGTGTATGTGACTGTGC
The DNA here is from genome assembly GCA_000688735.1 of Glossina austeni. Classification (NCBI taxonomy): domain Eukaryota; kingdom Metazoa; phylum Arthropoda; class Insecta; order Diptera; family Glossinidae; genus Glossina; species Glossina austeni. Next base: position 77,835 of record KK502600.1, read on the forward strand.
CGCTAGTACGTGTAATATTCACGATTTCCTCATTTACCTAAACGTTTATACATGTGTTTATAATCGTACTACCTAACTTATTTAATACCTCAACCGAAAATTATGTATGTCTCTGATTTAACGTAAACTGAGTCAATTTGCTGCATGCATTTCGTTATGATGACCTTGAGTTTTTACAAAATATTTAAAGCTCGATAATGCGAAGCCACCATGCGAAAGTATATTAGATTTTCTTTATATTTGTAACGTTTATAAAGGGCATCTGCTTAAGACGCCCAAAGCTTGATCGGAATGCACAGGTTAATGAATTTAGTCATGTCTTTCTGTCTGGTTTAACGAAGTTCGACTTTCGATCGGGCTTAAAGTATTGCTTTACCTTGTCTTTAGGCAAGTCGATCCTTGGATTTGTCAATGGTTTTTTACGCATTTTAGTCAAGACAACAACCATCTTGTATGCAGTCAGGGCTTTCTTTTTTTGATGTTCCATTACCCTTATACTAAGTTCGCAAATCAACAAAGCTGATGGATAAACCGGTTGACACCCAAGGCAATTGTCACAATGTTGGTCTAGGGAGTCAATATCCAATCCACAGACACTTCTTAGCTAAAGCTAGCTAAGAGACGTCTTGTAGTTGGCATCCTAGGAAATAGTTGAAACTACGACTCATCTAGCATTACCCTTATATTGTATTTATTAAGAATATGCACTATTGTACTTGCTTGGGATATATGCTGGAACTGCAATGCTTGCAATTTATGAAAATGTACATCGGAGGAAAGTAGAGTGTACAATTTTTGAGCAACATATGTAGTGAAATCAATTAAGTCTCTCTCTGTCGAAATAAGTATTAACGCCTCAAAACTTTGTCCATAGGGACATCTGCTTGCTATCTACAGATCAGGTTTTGGATTTTTCCGTACTTTTTGTAACGATGGACAATCTCCCGCACATTTAACGGACATGCTGGATCTGTTAAAGATTGGCAACCTATTAAAAGCTACTGGAAACCATAAGTTTATAAATTTTGTTTAACGGCGGAAGCAATTTCAATATGTTTCGCTGAAATCTTAACTACAGGTTTTACGTCTAAAAAATCTAACTTGATTTCAAATTTTCCTTTTCATTACGGTATTCTAATCCTTGGCTTCACGAACCTTTATTAGATCGAAGAAGAGCTGCCACTTGCGTTTGTGTATGGGTATTAATATCATATTAAGAATACGCTTATATACCCCTTACCACAATTGGTAATACGCTCTTGTGCCACAAGTAAAGCATAAAAACTTCTCAGTCGTCTTCCTTTTTAGATCTTACACTCTGCCCCACTTACGGTACAGAGTACGTGCGTAACACAAAGAAGGGCTGTTATTGCACCATCTGTCCCTCCAACCGTCTTGTTTTTTTGTGTTTAACCTACAAGCCACAATTTTCAAGATATTTTCATAAACCTTTGATGTGTTTTGGCCCAAAAACGAACGCTACGAAAAATGGTTATGATCTGTCCACTTTTTCGACCACTTCCCACAGAAGTGGCTTTATTTTGAAACGTTCTTTAATGGAAAAAAAGTGCAATATCAAAATATTTTCGACGAAACTCGCTTCAGCATTCTAAGTTGTTATTAAAAATTTGGTTCGACTGGGACAATTTTTCGGAGCCCCTCTCCTATAACTGTTTCTACGAAAACTGAATCTTTTTATGGTGAAAAAATTCGAATTTTCAATATTTCGTAATGAAAATTGTTTCATAAGAGGGAATTGACGAAGAAATCAAATTTGCCGAATTCGGACCAAGTAGGTCTATTGTTTAAACACCACGGCATTGTAACAGCATTGTAATTGTTAACGTTCTACGATGAAAATTGGTTCACGATAGTAATCTCACATTAAAATTGAACCCTATGGGTCTATTTCTTGGACTCTACCTTATACAAGTAAACCTTTCAGACAAAGATTCCATTTTTGATATTTTATGGTTGGTCCACAGTATCAAATTAGATCTATTTGTTAGACCTTAACATATATAGGGCTTATCATGAAAAGCAAGCCCTTACATGGAAAAAAAGTATAATTTCGATTTTTTTATGACGGAAACTGAAGAACAAAAATAGTTTTAGGAAGTAAATTAAATTTTCTAAATTTGGATCCCGACATGTGATGTTTTGGGCATCGTTCAATGTGCGAGCTTTCATAAAAAGCATGCCTCTGCGTGATAGTAATGCGCAACCTTTGGCATATAGTCGCCAAAACGAGTGAATAACTTTACCAGAGTAAGTGGTGTAGGGCCTCCAATCGTCGGTTTTAGTTGTTTTTTTTTTAAGTTTTAATAAGATTTTTTCCATTTTTTTTTTAATTCTCGTTCCATCGTTGCAATCAGCCATTCATATAATTTAATGTAGAATATTTGAAATTTTATTAACTGACTTTCTTTCTTTAAGTTTCAAATTTCATTCACATTTTCCTTCTCTTTGTTTGTACTAAAAAACATGATCACTAAAAACTCAAAATTCTCAAACTCAAGTAGCGGCATTTACCCAAGTTATGTAAGTCACACATTGTTACGTATTATCGCAAATGGTTCTGACACCGCGAGCGTGCGTGCAGTGAAGACATAAAATGCATTTAAATGATCGTTTCATAGCGGAACTAACGCAATATTATTTGAAAGCTTTCCGAGTTCACAACTGAGTCGATCACAACGTGATTATTTGGTGTTTTACGTTTAACTGAAGAATTCAAAAGGATTACAAAAGTTCAAAAATTCAATTAAATTAATAGAGAACCGTTTTAAATTAACATTTTCTAATAATGTTTAAATTCTTCGGTCAGCTGCTACTGATGCTAATTATTTCAAATTTATCTAACGGCCGCTATATAGAAGCAAGGAATGACTATCACTTATCACCACCTCAACTGCCCTACACACAGGGTGCGATGGCCAACAGTTATTACAGTTATCCCTATGGGGTAGCGCCGCCACCCTACTATCCTCATCATCATGTACGCGATTATCGATCAATTTATTTTTTTTTCCATTTCTTATTTCCATTTTCATTCGCCTTTCGGTGTTAGGCTAATTTGTATTCGCCACCTGGGACGTATTTCGATCAAAGGCGCAGTGTATTTCGACCTTTTCCCGGGGGGGGTTCACCCATTCTAATAGATTACGTAAGTGATCGCTAAGAATTTTCTAATAGCAAGAAAAAGAAAAGAAATCCTTCATCCTTATCATACATTAATTAGCACAACCGTTGTTCCGACAATTATTTGGGGTTAAAGCCGCATCCAACGCAGCAACAATATTATTATCTATGTAAACCGGATTGTGTGATTTTTGGAAAATGTCAAAACCTACAGGTATTTATGACATTTTAATAACGAATAAGTAAATCGAGTAACATTTTTCTCTTAAAGACCTTCAACTATACCAGCAGCCAATGCGTACACTCCATGCCAGATTACATGACGAATTGCTCATCAATGGGGATTTTTCCCATCTATTCTGATTGTCACTTGTACTACAAATGCAATCAACAGTTGCAGGCGCATATTTATTCATGTCCTAGGAAGACGATCTTTTCGCCACATTCAAAACAATGCATAGCCGGTAACAGCTGCTCGCCCACTCAAATATCTGAGAATGGTTCACTATTCTTGCAAGAGAATTGTGAGAAGAAATTCCCATCTTGCGTACAAAATGGTTTATTTAGATCTCCCTCGGATTGCTCTTTGTATTATAAATGCGAGCTGCAAAATAATGGAATATTTTTACAGACACGATTCAAGTATTGAAACTTTCAGGGTTTTATGAATTTTACTCAGTTTAATTAACATTTGATTCACATTTCTAGATGTCCCTCCGATATGTTCTACGATTTGCAGAGATATCAATGTGAGGTTAAGGAGAAAGTCGCTTGCGATTGTATATCTCCGGTAGATTTGGTTTATCCGAAACTCAATTACTATCAGTTTCCCGTAATGATGAAATTTCCTGAAGATGTTTTAGAAGAAAATCCTTATCCTACCGAAAGTGTATACAATTGTTCGAAGCCAGAAGACAAAGGTATAGTAAATCGATAAAGTTATTATAAAAATATCTTTTATTCTATTTCAACGTTTCATCTATAAGTCACTGAGGGTTCCGGCAATGAAAAATTGACGACTGCGACCACAACGATAGAAGGCATCCCTTCTACTACCTCAACCGACCTGATGACTGTAGCCGATACGGAAACTGAAGGTCATGAAACCTACTTCGCAACGACAACTCAGATATCAATCTCAGATGATTTCTTAAAATCTTTCCAAGTGATTGAACCTAACAGTGAAGTGCCCGACAGTAGGGAGGAATTTCTTGACTTCAATAAAAATGCTGATGTTTTTTCTAAAGAAACATTATTCAAGGATCCTAACACCGAGACTACTACGGACTTCACCACTGATTTCCCAGATGAAAGCCGCACTACAACAGGTGAGTTTCTTTTGATATAAATAATATTTTTTACGAATTATTTACTTTTTAGAAGCGAATGCACAAGAAGACACTTCAACACAAACAGTTTTATTAAGCACTGAAACAGATGATTTTTCCATCGATTCATTGGCCTTGACAAGAGAGATGCTAATAACCACCCATAAGCCACAGCTAAGCTTGGAAGAACGTACTAAAGAGGAAATCGTTGGGAGTAGGATGATAGGAAATCGTACGGAACAACCGTTTATTGAAATATTTACAACAACCAATGAGGAAGTAAAGGATTTGGAATCTGAAGAGTTATTGAGCGAAACAACGAGTATCGATAGTCCAGGTATTATTAAATAGTTTCGATTAGTTTTCTACAAAATGGGAAGAAATCAAACAAAGATTTAGATTATCCCGAGTGCAATGTGTAACAAACAGATTTTAATATTCCAGATAATAAGGATAGAAAAACTGATTTAACCCAACAACACATCTCTACCACTATTACTAAAACAAATCAATTACAAATTAAAACATTAATACGAGAATCTACATCCAACATTAAACACAAGCACCAAAATCCCTTAAAAACTACGACAACATCCACTTTAAGATCTACAGTAAGTCCAAATGATTTTCATGCGATTGATTACGAGAATTTTGAAGATGAAAAGGCCGTGTTGGACGATGAATTGATAATAAAAGATTTATCGGCATTCATTAAACGACAATCCAACCGAGACTTAATATCGGAAGAAGAAGGATCTGGTGAAGAAGAAAACGAGAAATTGAAATGCTTGGAACTGCCAAAAGAAAATTTGAATGACATCTCGACCGAAAGTGACGTAAAAGCGCTTAAAAATGTACAAGCCCAACAAAAACTTGATGTTGAGAACACAACTACCGAACTTGGAGATTTATTCTTACGTGATGGAGGAATAATTGATCGTGAAGAATTTGGTGTTTATCGTAAGCCGTTCAAGGAATTTATTGCGGAACGATTTTCAAATGAAAAAACCACTGAAAATGTTGAAAACACACTGACCTCATCTTTTAAATATTTACAAAACAGGCACAGTACAGAAGACAGTGACACTTTAAAAGACGATTGTATTGAAATTGAATTTCTGACACCTCCCACTAAAAGCAATCCTAACGTAACCACATCGAATCCTAACCAATCAAAAAATAATTTAAAGTCAAAAGTGGTAGGTCTTCAATATGGTTTACCTACAACCAACACATCACCACCGTCCAAACTGATAACATTTCAAAATATCACAAACCCTTTTATGATCAAAACTTATGAAAATAAATCCGAAGAAATTATTTATTTTACGAAAAACAGCAATGACAATTTAAAGATACATCTAAGACACCCACCTATAAAACATCACTCCACACATTTACCACAAAAAGATACCGAACCAGTGATTTTTACTAATTTTAGTATAACGGTTACAGAGGCTAGTAATGGGAATAAAATAAACGCAACCGTACCACGATTGGAAATTCAAATAGAAGACCCTTTAGATGTACATTTTGTAATAAATCCCCGTAGTTGTACACATAGTCATCCACATCGTAACGGTAAGATTTTGTGTATACGACAACGTTCCACTAAGTGAAAATTTGGATTTCAGAGACAACAGCAACAAGTGATCATGCTGTGTTCATAAAATGGTTCGCAAACTCTTCAAATAAGACTTTGGCTTTAGAAACAGCTAACTAAAGCTTAATTCTCCAAATAACTTTGACTATGTAATTCTTTTAAATATAAGTAAATAATCGAAATATATTATTATAAAATATCATTTAATCTACATTTGCCCGTGCGAATCATTTAAGTGATTTTAAAGTAAGCATTAAGTGATTGCACTGTCTCTTCACACGAACACTGCAAATCACTGTAAATGTAAATGTGTTGAAATGGGAATATTCTCTATTTTATGCGAACACTAATAAGCGAAGAAAATACGAATGAACAGCTAAACAAATGAAAATTTGGTTAATTTTAAGCTATGCTAGCAAGGACTCTTATTGCTTATAGAGCTTAGATTCTCGCGTTCCTTAGATCTTTCTTTCTCTAAAAAATTGCAATTCGCGAAGATTGTAACTTTCCATATTATTTCTATTGCCAGGGTATGCCCCAAGAGCTGTTCCTGCCGTTCTTACCTTTGGTGTTTATATTTCCCGGCAGCGTAAAATATTAAAAAAGAAACTTATCTTCTGCGGATAGCATTTGCTACACTTTGGTCCTTTCAGATTGTAGATCACTCAAAGCGAAAAGGAAATCCTTGGAAACCAAAACATGACTTATCGACTTACCTTACATTAATAAAAATTTTTCTAGTTTCCGATATGTATGTGCGGTCAGTTGAGATTATTTTTAGCTCACAATATTTTTCCATGTTAGATGGATCCGGTAAATATTTCTACCAGGCTTCGAATTAATGGCTACTTTATAAGATCCAAATTTTATTTGTTACGAGTAGGGTTTTAACTGATTAAAAATAATTTCTAATTTAATTTTGGTTACTCAACTAACCACACTACCTTTTGAAATGAGCTAAATACCGAAATAGTGAAGACTTGTGTTAAGTTTTAGGTTACTATGTTGAATATTCTTCTTTGCCTATTGAAGTGAATACCTTACTACTTAACGCTTAGATAGAATAAACGATAGAACCCATTGAATATTATGCACGTACAGAAACTATTCTCACATTGCAAAATCGACCATCTTATATTTTGTCACATTATTGCAAAACATATATATTTTTCAAATATAGAGACACCAGTAATGATTGAATTATAGTTTTTTTTAGTGCTACTGATAAATTTAACTTAAAAAAAATGTAAAAATGTAAAAATGTAAAGTGAAAGTAAAGCATGTATTTCACACACATAAAAATAAAGCGTGCCAGTTGCAGAATGTATAAAACAGCTGATGAAACCAAGTAATTGTACGCAACTGGCAATGTTACAACAGATAAAATGCAATCAATAAAATGTTTATTCTACATATATTTATTATTTACTTATATATATTTATTATTCATACTAATGATTTGCCGACGCTACTTAATACATGAAATATTATAAATATTTTATAATTTCATTTCATAAATTAAGTATTACATTTTATTTACTTTTAATGCACTCACAAAACTTTAAGCTACGCTCTGACGAATATTCTATAAATGAATATAACGCGCATTCAAAATATAACCTATAGAATTGCGTCATTGCCATAACGGAATAATATTGACAAACAAAAAAGGATATGAACAGTTTCTCTCAATTATTGAATGAAAAGTTTGCACATACAAAAGAAAATATGAGAATAAATCTAACTGTAATTATAGGTTAGAAAAACAAACTGACTGAAATGATGTATTTCACAGTTGTGCGAAGCTCATTTTAGTTCAAAAAGTATTGCCAACCCGAATAAAATCAAATCTTTTACTTTCAATTACAACAAGAAAACTGTGAACATAGGAAAAGCTTTTTGTATTTACTGATATGAAGCACGCAGCAGTACATAATTAATGCGAATAACTGCAGCGCAATTTAACGTTTTGGCAACGCTGTTATATTTTAATCGAATTTGTTTTGGTTTCGTTGTTTTTGAGAAAAGTCTAATAGAAATTAATTGAATTAATGTGAATCACATTAAATTCATTTCAAATTACCTTAAGTAACAGAAAGGAAGTAACAAAAAGGCACAAATTATTAACCAATAAAAAGATGTGTGCATAGCAAGCTATATACGAAGCTGTTGAGTTGCGGCAGAAGAAGCTCGTCCGCATTGTTAATTAATTTAATTAAGTAAGGTGTTGAAGTGAATTGTTCTTCTTGTTTGTTGTGTTACGGACATTGCTCGCAACAGTGTTTCAATTGTGGAAATCAAATATGATGGATGAACAGCTAATTGATGAGGTCGCTCATCATGCGGTAATCTATAATCGTCAGAAATATTATTTGAATGGCGGTAATGGTGGCAATGGCGGTGGTAACAAGTACGAAACAAAAGATGAAGCTTGGCAAGTAATTGCAATGAAACTGCGTAGTGATGGTAAATATTAAAAAAAAATAATTACTTTATAATTAAATGTATTTGTACGTTTGTCTTGCTTTTAGTGGAGACCTGTAAGAAGCGATGGAAGTATTTAAGAGAGCGATATGTGTCACAACGCAAACAAGGTGATCCTCCGGTATATGAGCATCTATCGCGACCGTATTTAGAAAAAATGAAATTCCTAGATCAACACATACAGCCGCGTAAATCTTATCGAAATGTACCCAACTTTTTGACCTCTCCGCATTCTGCCAACAGTTCAAATTTTAATGACTACAATATGGATTCAAAATCAAACAGCTCGATGAAAAATTTAAACCATTTTGGCGGCCACAGTCACCATTACCATCAGCAGTCAGATCAACAGCACGCCATGAATGCCTTGAGCTCTGCAGCAGTGGCGGCCTCGGCCTTGGAAAATGATAATCGTGTAAAAATAGAAGCTGATCAAGTGTTTAGAGATTTTGCTGCTGCTGTGGCGTCGCAACAATTGCAACATATCTCACAATCGCAAATGCAACAACAAGCGGCTGCAGTGGCAGCGGCCATGGCTGACTCTTCACCAAATTATACGGAACATTTTAGAGACACAACACAACAGCACAACGCTTTGAGTGGGATTTCTAATCCGCAGACCAACTTAGTTGGAAATGGAGGACTGCCGTCCTCCTCGTCTTCTATTAAATCACCGTTATCTTCTCCTATCCCAGGCGGAAACCATAACGGCACAACTAATCCAGGTCATTCCAGTACACCTCAACAAACGGTTGCGCATTCTTCCAGTTCTACACATTCTACCGCTGCAATAAATCAGCATGGCGTCAGCAATCACAACTTTAATGAATCACAAAATGAAGATTTAGATTCATCCACCAGTAGCAACTACCACATGAAAAAACCTAGAGTTCAACTAAATAATAGTACGAATAGTATGAATGCTTCGTCCCAGCACAACAATAACAATAACACTAACGGACAGTTAAGTAATAGCCACAATAGTATGAGCGTCAGCTCACATTTTGTCGATGACACTGACGACGATTCTGATGATAATGATAATAGTAGCGGTATGCTACAACCTCAGGCTGTGCTAAATGAAAGCGCAGAAAATCCATTTAGTTCCATCAGTGCTTCAACGTCGACGGTAGCTTTGCAACAACGGCAAAACAATAATAACAACAACATCAACAGTCAACTCTCAAACCAAGCTTCTAATATGTTCCCTTCGAATGCGGATTTTCTTTTACATCTATACCAACAACTGCCACAACAACAACAGCAACAGAATAATGTACAACAAAATCATCAGTTCAGTAAATTCCAAGTGCCACAAACTCCACCACCACCTCAGCGTAGTTCTGAACATTTGCTGGGCGAATTAGTAACTACGGAGCTTTTAAAAATGTCCAAGGAACGACGAAAAAATGTGCAAAAGCGTATATTGGAAATTTTATTCTTTGACGATTAAGACGACGTTGGCACGTCATGAAAGTTGAAGAAGGTTAAAATATCCCGCATACCGTATCATTGCATCTTCAAATAGTTTCTACAAAAACGGCACGAGGAACTTTTTGCCACATCTTTGTATAAATCTTCGAAAGGTATTTTTGCTATTTAAAGAATTAAGAAGACTGAAGAATATAATAGGAATAACACTCGTGAGCGGGAATTCGAAATCTGAAACACTACGGGTAAATCGCTTTTACTTTCATCCTATGGGGGCATACACATTGTTGTGCAGTTTCGTTCAGAGATGGCAGCTTAATTTGTGGTCAATAAAAGTATTTCATCATCATCAACTAATTTATATTTAGTTAACTTTAAGCGAACAATAATAATAACCAGGGAGTTTTGGGGGTAATATTATCGTAGGTAAAAATAGTTTTAGTTGGACAGCATTTTGTATTTTCTTTTAAGTATTCATTCCACCTTATAAAAACAAGAACATTAGATTTCTATTTTTTTTCTTTCTATATACTTAAAGCTACTTGAAAATCCCACCTATTTATTTAAGGCAAAACCGAAAAGGAAGAAAATATTACTTTTTACGTTTTTCTCTTACTCTAGTCGTTTTTTAAAAATCAGTTAACTTGGTTTTTCTCTTTAAAAACAAATGTGAAAGAAGAATTTTGTTTAGAAATCCATAGCGTTAAGCCTATATTATAAATAAAATAATTTTCTGGAAATAAAACGAAAGTGACCCGGCATATTACTTATATCACGCGTATAAACAAGGCAAACCAGCTTCTTAATTTACGAAAACTGAAATATATTTTTTGGGCAAAATCCAGAAATTAGTATCAGTAGTTTGAAATGGTCAAGATTGAAACAGAACAATTACAAATAATTCAAAGTAGCCAGCCTTTGCAAAGTTCTTCAAGCAGGTGTTAAGTTGTCATTACATTATGAATGCATTTGCTATAAAGAAGAGGAAGCATTGTTTACGTTGTTACTAAATTTTTCACCTCTGTTAATCACGAACTCTCAGCTGTGTGCACAAGAATATTTTATTGAATCAGTGATAAATTTTAAAAATTAATTGTTTAAAATTTTAAATACAAAATATTTTACTTCAACTAAACTGTCTCGATAGATTAATGTTTATTTATACATTTCAATTGTAATCAGCGCTGTAAATCAGAAGAAGTGCTTACGTCAACGTTGACAGCAAAAGCTATCGGACTGCGCGCCTATTTTTTTCTTTGATCGACTTTACGAGAAAGTGGGAAAGCCTGCAGATTCTGTGGTTAAAAGGTACGAGATAAGCAAGTATTTTGTGATTCCTTTCGTGAATGATTTTATTTCATTTTGCAGTTTAATAGCGATAATGAAGAGCTATTAAATTCCATTTATCAATCTATAAATATGTAGGCATATATATAAATATGAATATGTGTACAAATGTATTGTATACATGTGCATATATATTTTAGCGTGTCCCATTTTCTTTGATCAGTTGTTAAGGATATGTGTACACTTTTCAATTGTGTTTCATTGTGTTTCCTACTTTGTCTTTTTAGACCGAGAATTATTTTAAAAAAAAATTAATGTTATGGCTACACAACAGCATGTCCACAGAGTTAACAATAGTTACGAATCCGAACCTTCATCCGGTGGGGTACGTTGGTTTATAATATATAAAAAATTATAAATAATCATTATCAATAAAAATCGCTACGTTTATCTCTACAGCCTTCTTCTCATGAACAATCCGAATACTATCCAAATTTGGATGATGAAAATATAAACTTGCCATACTTATTAAGACCACCTTCGTATGATAATGAAGTTACGGTTGTTACGACTTCACCTCCTTCAAATTCCATCACTAACAATCAAAGCAACACTAATAATATGGAAGCATCCAAGTTACCGTTAAGTAAAGAGTGTGAGTTACGTTTTGGTATACCGGCGGGGGAAGAGTTTTCGTTTGAGGGTTTCGATGGAAGTTCTTTTGGCCAAATCAAACATTTGGTAAACATACGACAACAGCCGGAAAACTGCGCTGATTCTGACAAGTTTTCTTCAGGAAAAAATATATTTCCCAAGTTTTACGATACTTTAATAGGAGAAAACAGTTGCAATGCGATGGATTTGCCAGTAGTTTCAACGGAACATCTAGTAGTGCAAAAATTGAACAGTGGAAATCATTCTCAATTGTCATTTAATGGTAAAATCAGTCAGCTGCCAAATAGCTTATCAGCAAGTGAGAAAGATAATTCTCATCACTGCGATCAGAGATTGAACCCACTTGCGCCGGCTTGTTCCGAGTTAACTAACTATCAGCCACTTAACTGTCAGCCATTTAAACAATTTTCGCGATCGTTCATTTTGAAAAAATACAGCAATGAAAAGTCACCCGATTTGTTCGGTGATGACGATGATGACGATGATGAAAACGGTAATGACGGCGTGGACAATCAAGTGGAAATGGAAAAAGATAATCAATACACTGCAAGAGAAGGGGTAGAGAAGTCAAATACAACATTCGGCGCTACCTATGATGCTATAGAGAATTGCTCTTTTAATTGCCCAACGGAATCAAGTTTCGCTAACGACGAACAGACCGGGGATGTGAATTCCGTTGACAATGAAAGCAACGGCAAACGCTTTAAAGTACTTTTTCGTGAGAACTGCAGGCGTGAAAAAGAATTTCTTAAACGAATACGTAAATGTTTGGCTGGAGTTTTACCTCCGCCCTCTGTCACTATACCTCAGCTGGATTTTTTTGAAGCGATATTAACGCAGAAAGATGAAATTCTGAACTTTTTTCACAATTCCATCGCCCACGAGTACACTAGCACAGAGGATAACAAGTATGAAAGTTTATTGAAACCTACACATACTTTGGAAGATACAAAGAACATGCCTTGGAAAGACATTTTGGCAGTAAGGCAACACGGTCTGAGGTGAAACATTTGATATTCTTACGCAATCTTAAAAAATTATGTTATTCTCTTACTTAGCTATAATCTAAATGAAGCCTCCGAAAGGAACGAGTACTTAAATTTATCTATTGTGGAACGTTTCATCGGAGCAGAAACAGCTTCTTCTTATGAAAATGTTCTTTCAAACTTTAAAAAACATAATGCCCGCATAAAGTAAGTTCGTATCTCTAAATCGGAGAAAAATAATGCTATTTTTATTTCTTTGTCTTCCGCAGGCAACTTTGTCAATCGCCTGGAAGTCGTTTAAGTCACTTGGCCCGACGTAGAGCAGTGTTTTCTTCTGCTAACTTAGCCAACGCTTCTCAACGATCCCAGACTTTAATTGGTCCGCAAATTTTAGTTGATAAGACGTAAGTTTGTCTTAAAAAATTTTCCTATTCTTGCTAAAATAAAACCTCTTCACAGCAAAGGGAAAACTCGGCGTAAAGAAAATACACCTAAACGTAGAACACCCGGCAGTAAAAAGAAAAGTATGTCGTATGTAAAATGGAAAATTTTAATAGTCCTGTTATAACGGTCCAGCTTTTGGTATTTTTACAGATCGCAAAACCCCGACTTCTTCAGCACGTAAGCGTCTTTTCCGTAATGATATTAAACCTGGACCTTCAAGAGAGACCTCGAAACGTGCTTTATTTCAAAGCCCAGCCAAACAATCGAAACCATCGGTATCGAGATTTCCCACCATTAAACCGGAATTGGCTAATCGGGTGGAAAAATCAAAACGAGCTTTACTATTTTCTCCCAATAGAGACATGAGAGAAACTGCGTCGTATTTTTCCCCGAATTCGGCTAAGTTAGACGCTCTGCTTAAGCGTAAACGAAATCCGTGCGACGAAGCCAACGACAACGACAATAGCGTTGAGCTAGCTGTACGTAGTAGCAAACTATTTAAAGCTAACGACACTTCGGCTTTAACACCGCGTTCTTTGAAAATTAAGAGCCAAAGCTTCTGCATTGGTACAAACAACGTGGCGAAAAAGCAACATGTTCCAAGCGGTTCTAATATCTTAGCCACAGGAAGTCTTTCATCCACAGGCAGCAATCTTCAGCTTTTTACTCCTCGTTCTATGGAATCTGCTGCATTGATCGCGAACGGTAGGATGCAAAGGGCTTACTCCGATATGACAGCCCCCACTGTGAATGGATTAACTGACAATCAAAAGAAAAAGTTATTATGGGCTGTATCTCAAGCATTGCAGGAGAAAAAAAAAATTGGTATGAAGCATGAAAACTTTAAAGAATATGCAGCAATTCTGGCCAAAGTAGTCAGACGGATATTTCAAGAATATTATAGAAACACTAGCACAAGCACCAACGAAACTATGTTGCGGTAAGTAATGAAAATGTTTCTACATTCAAATGTATTTCCATCAATTTTTAAATAATAATTGCCTTTCAACAGCTTAGCTAAGCGATATGTGTATCAAGTTACAACGGGAGCTTCGGTAGATGAAATTTATCTACAGGCTAAACAACATATTGAGGAATCCAAACGTTCCATGCGTCTCTCAGGTTATATTGGCCCAGAAGAATTTGAGAAACTGCAACTCCATTCAAAATCATGTAAATCGCAGCCATCTTCAACACTAGCCGGCAGCAATAGCAAACAGAATATTTCTGCTCGAAACAATAGCATAGACAACGTAAACGAGTTGAGTCAAGGTTCTCTTAACATTAAGGCATTGATCGCAAAGCAGACTAGTTTCCTTGATCAACTTTCCCAGAACAGTGGTGACATGCAACAATTGCAGACCTCAAATGTGGCAGCTAAACTGCCTATTTCATCTAACGGCTCACAACAGAATAGTTCCTCAAAAAGTAATCTTAGCGGGGTCGTCTTACGGGAAAATGTGGATTGCGATTTGAGAAGATCTGCTCAGAAAAATTTTACTGGTAAAGACCAACGCAATAAAAGCCCGTACGCCTGCATTGGCGGAGGCGGCCAATCTTCTGCTGTTAAAGCGCAAACTCATTTGGTTAGTGAATTAAACATTAGCAACTGTGCTAAAGCCAGACGTCAAATAACTTTTGATAGTTAATTTCTTTAAAAATTATCTCTAAATATTACTTAGTAATAGATTATATATGAAGTTTTAGACTGCCTTCAGCCCTTTCCCTCTCTGTCTCTCTCTCTCTCTCTGTGGTTGTTAAGGTGCCTTTAAAGGACTTTGTAGATTAGACAACAGAATTTTGTGGAATTATCCATCACGTATTTTTAATTAAGCATGTAAAAGTTGTCGGTAGACGATATGTGGTGATGTTCCAAGACAGAACGACTGACAATGCAATATTCATAAGGGGGAAAAATTAATATTAAAAGTTTTGTAAAACTTTAATAAAATAAAAAAAAAAAAAAAAGAAAAGAAGTACTACTTTAATGTCTTGTCTTCCAAAGCAATCCTTTAACAAAAATTTCATAATTCTACGAAAAATGTCAATGAAAGTATTTAGCATTTAACATTTAGCGTATTTAGCATTTTCATACATAATTTTGTTCAACTGATTTATATATACGCTCACAAGGCGCAAATCTACCTTTCACGTGTACGTGGACTTGCAGAGAACTTTAATAAGCGGAACAATGCGGTATTAATCATTATTAACAATTGTGAATAACCTAATCTATGTTCATCTAAGAACAAGTAAAAACATGGCAGTAGGACTCGGCTCACCACTAAATGCCTTACACCACTTCGCTTAATGCAATAGTTCATAAAAAATAAGATGCTGTATGGGAAGTGGGCGAAAAATTAATCCGATCCGGACAATTTGCATCAGCCTTTGGCATATCGGTCTACAAAATTTCATCAAAATATTTGAAAATTTGCGAAATGGAGGATAAAGACATAAAAAGGCGGACGGACGGCTAGACAAGGTTAGTACAACAAAAGGTGGGTCTACCTCAAGTTCTTCTGGGTGGCGCATACATCCGCCCAAACTTAATATGAAATTGTACCACAAGAAGTCTCTACATACAGCTGCACTACTACAACTTACAGCGAATTTTCTACCATGCGTTTTATTGGCTAGCAGTGAGACGAAGATTGTTAACGTGTTTTTCAGTCTCAGATTCATAGTTACCTTTTAAAGACTATGCCAAATTAACAATAATCCGAACACAATGCATTAAGGGAACATTGTCTTCCGTCGTCATCCTTTACACCAAACCAGTTTACAAAATGTGTCGTCGCCCCGCTTGCATTATACAGCGCACGGCCATCTTGACTACCACATATGCAAACATGAAATCGAACGTTGGCCATAGATCAAGCATGACCTGGTATTTGCTTTTGAAGTTTGGCGAAACGGTTAATACCAAACGTTACCAATAACAATTAATTAATCGACTTGAAGCATTGGCTGTCCAAAAAACCAACGAAATTTCCAAACAGGCAACGCAAGACCAGTGTTTTGCATGACGTCCGTCCTACACCTACACCTACACCGGGAAATCGCTGTGCCAAATTTTGGAAGCATATAACTTGACTCTATCAAAAGTATTCAACGCCGCCAAGGCTGTTTTTGTTACCTCTGTAAAAATATGAAACTCTTTCTCATAAATTTAGATTTCAACACAGGTTCAGATAGTCGTATTTTCATGTGTTCAGCTTACAGGCCGCAATTTTTGAGGCGTTTTTATAAAATTTTAGTACCCTCACGTGTACATCACTGTGATCACTTTCTCAACCACTTCCCATATAACGCCCCATTTTGAAAAGTCAGTTATACCTGTGTCGTAGGGTGTTTTATGGTAGAAGGTAGTAGGTGGTAGGTAAGTTGAAAAATTCCATTTTCTAATTTATTTCTTCTCCAAAACCAAGAAAAAGACTATTATTAAATAATTTGTTATGGGGAAACTTTTCTTCATTTATTTCCATTATTGCTATTTGTTCCTTTATAAAAAATAATGAACACAATCTCTTTACTTTTTCGGTTTTTTATGTTTGCGTTCTTTATTTTTTTCAATATTTTTAATAACACAACCTCATCCAGAAATGAGTAAGAAAGACATATTCGGCTGGGGCCGAATCTCAAGTTTCCACATATACATAGAAGCTTGAGACACTTGAATTTATAATCCCCAAGAAACCGGATTTTTCTAAACGTCTCAAGTATTAAAGGCCAACGCCGAAAGTCACTCAGTCTGTCTTAAGTCCTCTTGGGTTTTGCATACATCCGCACGAACTTAACATAAAACTGCACCACAAATGATGTAAGAAAATTGTACGCGGCTGCGACTGAATCTTTTATATTCACCATCTTGATGTAAAAAAAAGATCGACAAAAAGAGAGTGTTTACAGGCAACAGGCATAGGCTCAGACGAACAAACATGGCTTAATCGCTCCCGGACTTCACTCTAATCAAGAACATGTGCATTTTATAGGGTCTGTGAAGCTTCCTTTTGGGTGTGTCGAACATTACGACACAACGGGCACACTCGCATCCTTCGGCGGTGGCGGGTATAATAATCTAAAGATATAGATCCACTTTATTAACACATAAAAGCAAATTATAAGAAATGCTTATCCAGCAGAGAAAGGAAATAAGTAAAACTCATCAACTAACATTATGGGTAACATGAAGGGCATATATAATATCTTCATTTTGTTTCTATTATTTTATGCATGTATAGATGAAATAACCAGAAGGAAAATTTACAACATGGGAATTTAAAGTACTTCATAGACTCATGTGTAATCACACCTATGGCAAGGTATATTTGAAAATGATAAGAGCCTCCTCCACTGATTTGTGGGAAGAATGTAACATCACCGAGTCTGCCGAACATCTCATCTTTGAATGCAGGAAGTTTGACATCCCCAGACAATCTTTCACTATATTCAGCCTGTACAACAACTTATACGAAATTTTTCGTGCTGGAAACTTTAGGCATTTGAAGCAATTGACTGCTTTCATAAAATCAGCTGATTTTTCTTTTTAAACTTTTTATACTCATAACTCGAGTCTACCTACACAGATCGCCTATACTTCTATTTCTCGGGCACTCTCTGCCGGAATACCAACCAACCACACTAAACTGAAGACGTTGGGAATGATTGCGGTGCATAACGTCGCACGTTCAACAAGCATAAGCATCATCAAAAAGTTTTTAAACTAAAAAATCACTCTAAAAAACGTGTTACACACGTACCATAAAATCAATTACGTGTCTTTTTTATCGTTACTGGATTATGGGTCTAAATCGCCACATACAGGCCTAATCCATTTCCCCCACAAACAAAAAAAAAAAAAAAAAGAAAAATACATGAAATATATTTAATATATTTATATATATTTTCAATAAAATAAAGTTAAGAGAGAATACAATAAAGTACAAGCTAGCATTGCAAAGTAGGAGTGTGCATGTTAGATCCAAGTTCGACTTCGATCTCGAAGGTATTTCTTTTAATCGCATTTTTCATTTATCAAATTTAATCAACATTAGACAGAACGGGAGCATTTACAACGCTTAGAATTCCAGAATTATAGCCGACGTTTTTTTAAACGAACAGAATTTTAAAAAACGTTGTTTTGGAAAATTCAAAAAAATTTATCGAGTCAGATCTTCTCTTTTGTAATTTGTTGAGTCGATTTGAAAAAAGAAAAAAAGGGTATTTTTTTTTTGCCCCGTAACAACCGGAAATAACCGGATATTGGATTACAAATTCTGGCTGACGCAATAAATTGTCAGACTTTTTTAAACAAATGTCGACGATAACATTTAGTGGACTGTTGCCGTAACAATGGAATGCCGAAATTGTCTCCAAGTGAATTAAACCAGTTTATGCTTTGGTTCTGGTACGCAAAGCGCAAATTTGTCTCCCTATAAAACGATGGAAGATCCTTTGAACGACATGAGTTGAGGCATTTCGGCTGACAGAGATGTAAGTTATGCAATACGTAAGCAAGGACAAGATTAATCGAGTATCCGATTTAATTGAAGTTGCGATCGTTGCAATGCGAATTCAAGTCGATAGTTATTTCTAAAATGAGCTTCACAAGATGTCTAAAGGCTTTAACTTAAATATTATTATGAAAATGTTAAATTTGTACAATGGCAGATAGGGAGAGGGAGTTAATTCGAATCTCGATTTCAAATTGAGAAATCAAAAGCTAACACACACACACTGCCGAAGTGTACACAAATAAATTATCATTTTCCTAAGAAGGATACCGCGGAAAAGGTCCAAAATTTCTTTTAAAAAACTTCAAGAATATTATTTGGTGATTACGCGATTACAAACGGGACTAATATGGTCCTTTGGTGGCTTAGACAATATTTCCACTTAGCATGCGCATCGGTTCGAGTGTTCTTTAGTTTGCAGTACAGCGGGCATTAAGAGAATTCTTCCAAGTTGTGGATATTGAAACGTTTGCTTTTGTAGGGCATTCTTCACAACACCATCGGCTGTGCGTGGCAAGGAAACAATATGCTTCGAAAGCATGTTTACTAGGGCTATGACTCATTGATGTTTATATATTGAGATATTGAACCACTAGGGGGAACGATGCACCGCCCAATGTATTTTTTTGCCATCGGCCACGCGTTCGACAATTGCACGGGCATTAATATGTGTCTTCAGACACAAATTTGGACAGCATGCGAGGAGCAAGCTCTATTTACTTCGCGCTAGGAGCATCATCTTTAAGACGAAGGAGCATTTCATCGGTTTTGTCAGTTGAAAATCAACAGCCTTCGCCAGCGTACTTGTACCCGGATAAACGGTAGAAATCTTAGCACGAAACTCATGGCATCGGCTCAAAATGTTTGTTTGTCACACAGATTCGGCAACTTCCTCCTTTTTATTACATCCTCTTGCTCGATTCAATCACCATTGTTGAGTAGGCTACTCACTTGTGAAACTTTTCCTAAGCTTAAAGTTTTTTTACAAAAGCTTTTAAGCTTTCCTTTACCTAAGTACTATCCCCTACTTACACATTACCATCACTGTTCACTACTATCGTCTTTTGCTTGCAATGCAAATACCGAAGCAAATCAAGTATTTTTGCTTGATTTACTTGGCAGAAAACACTAAATAGAGCGCATTTTGTCTCAGACAACCCAGCGATAAAAAATAATATTACATATCTACAAGAAATCTCTTAACAACA
Source organism: Glossina austeni (assembly GCA_000688735.1). Taxonomy (NCBI): domain Eukaryota; kingdom Metazoa; phylum Arthropoda; class Insecta; order Diptera; family Glossinidae; genus Glossina; species Glossina austeni. Next base: position 97,938 of record KK502600.1, read on the forward strand.
GTGGCAGCAAAGGAACAACCAATTCGCATAATAAATGGAAACATTATCCAAACAGCCAAAGGGTCACAAAGATGTTCTCATAATATTCCCTGAAGACTTGCAAAGGAAATGATGGACATCGTCTATGATGCCTTTCTTGAGAAAATGGTAACGTATTTATCTAACCACTGGCATAGTGTGTGTTCTCGCTTTTTCATACCTTCCCAACATTCAATATTAGACGTTAATTAGCTCGATATCGTTTAAATTGCTATATACAGCAGTAGAAATGTTAAAAACTATAAATTTTTATAATAAAATTTACTTGAAAACCTTTAGACGTCTTTTGAAGGTCAGTTTAGAAATAACTAACGAATTAAATCCGTATCGCAAAGGTCACAATTTCAGCGGCGAAATGCAATCGAATCGATCAATGATCTTCTCCTTAGAACACTTATATAAAACTTTTAGAATATAAATAGTTTTAAATATAAATATTAGATAAAATTTAGAAAAAAAGAAAAAAAAGAATCTTTTCAAGCGTTACATCAAAGTTCCACAAACCCTCGGTCCGGGAACAACGAGAGGTCTTGGAAACCAATGAAAACCAAAGACGGAAGATCTTTAATAAAGGCTAGCGAATGCAATAAACATAAAAATGATTGGCAAGTAACTGAGCTGGACAATTGTTTTTGTATTGTTTGCTTACCGCTGTCGCAAAACTTCAAGGATCTGGCAGCCATTGTATTCGACTCTCTTCGCTCTTGACGTAACCTGACTTGTTCGCCCTTTTTAAGATACTTTAATTCAATCGTTACTGGGGGCTCGATTCTCTTGGTTGTGGATTCAAACTAATTTACGTGCCTTCTCTTTAGGATACTTTAAATCAATCATTAATGGAAGCTCGATTTTCTTGTTGTCCTCTTTTTTTACGATACTTCGATCAAAAGTGAAGGTTTGCGTAGGCGTTTTATTTCAAACCCACCAGGGAATATAACTGGATGATGCTTCGGTGCCCACTTTTCAACGTTTATTCAGGTCAAGATATTTCTCCTTTCCGAGATGAATTAGGTTAAGTTCATTTTTCAGTACAAGTTTTTCTTTTACTTTAAGTCGAGGGTTTTTGTTCGAGGTTTTATAAAAGGTTTGTCTTCGTAATCTCTTTTATTCATTTAGGACATCATACTAATAAAATTATTTTTAAATTGTAAAACTAAAAAAACATTCAAAACACTTGTCCTTACCATCTTTCTCTACCTAACACCAGGTGTGGTGTTCTCTTTCCTCTTTCGCCGCTCTAACCATAACTTCTCTTTGAAATTTTATTTATTTTTTTTCTTTTTGTTTGTAGAAAAGAAATGGATTAGGCCTGTATGTTTCACTTTAGACCCATAATCCAGTAAAGTAATGTAAAGTAATGTAAAATGAAGATTTTTTTTTTTTGATTTCTAGGTTATGTTTGAATGAACAGTGCATTCTTCGTTTTACAAATTTCTTTTTGTTCTGCTGAGGTATTTTTTTTTTTTTCTGTTTTTTTTTTTTCTGTTCTGTGAAGTGAAATTTTATTTAAAATTTTTTTTCACACTCAAACTTTTTCAAAGAATATTTTTCATATTGACTGCCATGATGTAACGCTTTTAAAATTCGGTATGATTGCCAACTCTTTGGATTCGTCTTTAGCATCAAAAAAAGAGTTAGGCCTTAGCTCCGACACAACGATGTGTTATTGCGTTTTTCGGACGAATAAGTTCCAGTGGTAAAGGCAGTGAGAAGCCACGTTAACGTACAATTTTATAAGAAACAAGAAGCAAGTCGATGCATATATAAACGAAAACATATGGTCCGAAAGTCCAATTTAATTCCTAAAAAAATTATTATATTCCAGATTACCGTATAAAAAACTAGAAATTAGACTTTCTTTCCATATAAGGGTTTGCTTTTCGTCCTAACCCCTAAGGGGGCTGACATAGTGTTGGCTTACTCCTATTTTCGAGTTGGGACTCCGACTTTGCCTACCTTTTTGAAAAAATTTTATGAGAATTCACTCATCATCAAATCATATGCTTTTTCATATACATAACAATAGAATAAAAGAAACAGGAGCAAAAGGAAATGATAATCGGTTCTCTTACATTTTAAGTTTACTTATCTTTATCTTACACTAATGCAGTGGTTTCCAACCTTTTTGTACCAGCGCCCCTTTTTTAAAAAAAAAATGAATGCGGCCCCCTTTAAAAAACAAATTGTTGCGTCCCGTTAATTTATCTAAAAATCAAATTTCATAAATACTCAACTAATATTATAATTGATTTAATGGGATACAAAATATATATAATGTATAATTAATACACGAAAGCGAGATATTTCGATTCGAAGAAGAATATGAATTGGACGTTTTAGCATTTGTACACAAAAAATCCGCGGCGAGGACTGTGGATTACGTATACTGCTGATTCATTTTTTTGACACCTATTTGATTTTTTTGGTTTGTATTTTAAAATGATATTTTAGAAACAGCTACATGCCCCGCTCGCAACAGTATCACGGCCCCCCTAGGCGGGCGCGCCCCACAGGTTGGAAATCACTGCACTAATGTAAATTTTTTTTATATTATGTGATTCGCAATATTCTTTGATATCATGCATTATTTGGGGAGAAATGAAAACGAGCGATGAAGACCATTTATTTCAAAGCACAAATTGTTCTATTAGGGCGTCATAAGTGATCATTTCCAAATTATGGATCAATTAGTACAAAAAAAGGCTTTCGTTGGTGTCGTAAGATTGAAGCAGATTACGAAGATTTACAAAATTGTTATTTTTTATAAATTTATTGTTTGCGTTTACGTTGATCTCTTTATTTTTTTTTTTTTTGTATTTTCTCTAAAACAATATAGTAGCGCGGCTGCCCATTGCGTTTACCGCTTGGGAGTTTTTAACTCGAAAACGAAAATGACGCCGCATTGTGTCAGCCCCCCAAGGTCTCAAAAGTAGACCTATGTTAAATTACTACTAAGGGCTAATTTTCATCATAAAATTTTAAAAGTGAAATCTTTTTCTGGAAAGTTTATTATCTTACTCTTATATCGGATGGGGTCCCATCTTGTTCATATTTGTTCCACTCACTTTTAATGTGCTATTACTATTCATGAACAAATTTTCACCACAAAACATTAACACACAAAAATGCTATCATCAACATATATGTCGGGCATGTCTAGGACACGTGTCGGTTTGATTCAAATGATGAATTTCGTTCGTTATTAACGGCCAAGTAGCAGTAGACCAAGTCATTAACACATGTGTATGGACATAAACCGGTTCAATTGTATCTTTCGTTTCTGTATACATAGGTCAGACATTATCAAAGTTAGAATTAAAAGTAACCTTTTTTCCTGGATTCGTGCTAGAAAAAAAATCGTGACAAAATTGTATCTGATGTTATTTCCAAACCGTGTAAAAAAAGTGTTTGATGTGTACAATGGCACGTTAAAGGGCGTCAAAAGAAATCTTTCGATATAACAATTGACTTCTTAGATCCCTAATTTCATTGAAGACCTCTCAGTTACGCGCACAAAAGCAATCTTTTTTATTCAATTGATCTTGATTACAGCCCTTCAGCAAAGATCTGCATTCCAATTTCATTAAAAAAATTACACATAGAGAAAACATTTTTCATATGTTTTTACTTATACCAGGGTAAAAAGCTTGTCCAAAGTTTTTCCTTCATATGAAAGAAATGCCGACGGAAGCCTGAACTTGGTACACGTAAACGTGGAAAATGTTTTTGCATTTGGGAAAAGCAGACTTCCTCGTCGTCATGCTCCAAAAAGAGTTCCTCAAGAGCAGGAAAATATTCAGCACACTCTTCAATTTTTGATGCTTTTCCCCCTCGACAACGTCGCAATCCAAGTTTAGTTAGTTCTTTGAATTGGAATTTTACGCTTGAATTTGAAAGGGCGGCAATGGGGCAATAACACGACACAAGTGTTTGAAGCGATTGTAAATTACTGATTTTCGGTTGTGCGCAAAGGAATCCTACGTCTTCACAGCTGCTACATGGGTAAAGGAAAAGGTGGCGCAAATGCACTAAATGGTCAAAAATGTATGCCAATGCTTCGTTGTCAAGACCAAAAAAATCAATCAAATCGAGTGCAGTCAAGTTTGGTAAATTTTGCAACAACGCACGAAGTGTTACCGGATTAAAGCCATCAATAAGCCCCTCTAGCTTCAATCCAGTTAACATTGTGTTCTTTTTTGGTGCTATGACATTTAGGAAATCTTCGCACGAAGCATACCAAACCAAATCCAAATGACGCAACTTACCGTTGAAAGGGCTCAATTGTTCCTTAAAGCGTGCTCCAAAGCCTATCCAACGTAAACATTCCAATGATTTGGACCATTTTTGTAAAATGTATTCCCACAAATTTATATCAGCACAATGGAAATCTATTGTTTTAAGGCAATTTTCTTGTGAAAGGCCTGTTACAATGGCCTTCGAGATTTCGTTCCGCGGCATGCAAGTATCTCCTTTATAGTAAGTATCCGCCTTTATAATCAGTACTTCCAATTGGACGCATTTCCTAAATATTTTTTCAAACTTCACCCGATAGGATTTGAAGCACTCTATATCCGAAGTGTCCACTTCTAGCCAACGCAGTGAGGGTGCACGATCTTCCAAGAACGGCAAATATATCTCCAAATCCTCAAAACGCAATTTTACACTTAATTTCTTTAAGCATTGAAAAGAATTTTTTGAAAAGCGTAGGAAATTGTAATGCGGTTCATCAGGCATAAATAATGACTCAACATGCGGAAATTTGGTTGCATCAACAACACCCACGTGGGACATTTCACGGACTGACCGCAGATCCAATTCCTTGAGCTGCGGCAAATACTCGCTAATTAAGAGCTGAATTGGTGTCCTCGAAATTTTCAATTTAAAAATATGATCCCCTAATTTTCTGAGAATTTCTAACAAACACCGTTCACTTTCCGCATAATTATTTCTGCAAGCCCCATAATCACGCACCTCAACGTTTTTGTTTATTAAAATCTCTTTATGCTGTTCCAAATAATCGTAAAGATCCTTTTGGATCCTTTCAGTGATTACAAGTTTAGATTTGCGCTTTAATTCCGGCACCCGGGTTAAGTGGCACCATTCCTTGCAGACTAATTTTACTTGTTGTAAGTCTCCATGCGATAAATAACCGAAAATCTTCATCAACATTTCATAGGGTAGTACCAAGATTTCAGTGTTATGTATATTCAATAAAGTATCCATTATGACCTGAAATTAGTAATAGAATAGATTTAAGGTACGTGGATGGAATTACAGACTGAATTGTAAGGAGGAGTCACAGGAGTCACGAACAGTTTATAACACGTAATGTTGTTTATGAGAATAAAATTAATGGAAAACAATTTTCTTGGCTCAGAAAAACGTTTAACTAGCCGATGAATCAATCGAAGAAATTTTCATATCAACAAATGTGAATCACTGATTCAATATATTGATTCCGAAACGTTTCTTGCTTTTAAGCGACATATAGGAAACGTACTGAATTGGGGTTCTGCCAATGTAATAGAGTTCAGCAATTGTTCCCCGAGATCCTTATTTTATCCCATTTTTCTTAGGTAAATGGATAATTCCCATAACTTTGATGGCTTAGCTTAGAAACCGCAAAAAATTCCCAATGATATTCTTTCCTTCAATTCAAATTACGTCTGGTTTGAAAATAGAAAAAATGAAGAATAAAATTTCTACTTCTAGCGAAATTGGACGTTGCCACCAAGATGATTAATAACACGCAAAAACATTATATACATAAGATGATGATTCGCTAGCTAGATGATGCGCTAGCAACATTTGCGCAATAATATTATTAAGTGCTACTTCCGATGCCACATCCAATGTGAACATGCGCTATGAACGAGCTTAAGAGGGAAAGTGACATAACAGAAACAAACAAACAAACTGAGACGATTGCATTTAATGTAGTTTGTACAACATGTATGTGTATGCGTACTACGAAATTTGTGCGCGAGTGTATTCTCACTTTGGTGGAAATAGTCGTGTCAGTTGTGCGTGTTCTTGCTTCAGCAATAATATATAAGCAAAGCAACGCACCATCGTAACCTAGTATTTTTGCCGTAGTGCGAACACACGCACACGCACATCTGTTCAATACGCCTTACACGGCGGAATTAATGTCAAAGGAAACTTTTCAAATGGGGTAATCCATGGAAAGCATCGTTCAGAGTTTCCTACGAGTTACGGTGTCGCCTTCGAAAAAAGACAAAGGGGTTTTTGTTAGTAATCAAGGGTTGAAAATCTATCGCTTATGTATTTACACATAACTGTTCAAGCAAAGGCACGCATAATCATGCACACTTCATTGTTCAGGATGTGCCCGCACCTTGTACAGCCTATCCTCATATCTGGCGTACACCAATCTGAGGTTGGTGAACACTTCAACGAAGTGAAGCTGTACAATTTTGTCGTGAGCACTTAACTTGCTCACGACTTCTCGCAGATTGATTTTGTGCAGAGAAAATATTACGATATTTTTTATTCGGCCATGGACCAATGTACGGTGGAGCCAGAAATAGGAAAATGAATTCAAGCTACAGTGGTAGCAAATTCTGAGTTCTTTAAATCAAATGGATCATGCGCTAACGGCAGGATCCATCGAACAAATTTGTTCGGGTTTATCCTAGTTAAACTGTTCAAAACCGAAAACTTCAGGATGTCTACTGACAAGAACGTCTCAGCGTACTAAGGTAATTCAAATTTAGCACGAAAATGTTGATACATTACCATCGCATGCAGATGTGTATAGTGCGTACTGGACAGTATGTTGCGATAGTAGTTAAGAGAAAGGTATCTTTGCAAACTTTCTTGCCTCCTTGAAAACGGATCAATTCGAAGGATTTTCTCCACCACTCGCGATATTACGTTTAAGGAGAGAGTAATTTAGCATAGAAAACCTAATTACATCACCGCTTTAAATGTGCGATAGTCTCCAAAAATCTGGCACGCTCAACTGAACAGGCATTATCACTAACCATCAAAGCGATCCCGAGAAATAAACGGCTTAAAAAATTCCTGATGATTATAAAATGAAACCGAAACTACTCGGTAATTTTTGCTAAGCATTTGTTTATTTTCTAGAAGTGACCCATTAAGTTTTTCTTTTCCTATGCTTATAGAGCACATACTTCATCATATCAAAACATACAATGCCTTTATAGCTGGTCAAAATAGCAAGGAAACCCTCTTGACGCACGCTAAACCAAAATTGTTAAACGACAAAACTAAAAGCCAAAGTAGTTCTACCTAAGTTAAGCGCAAAAATAGTTAAACTCTTACTATTAGTAAAAGAAAAGAGATAATTGTTAATTATATGAAGGCTCAAGCTGAAGCTTAATGAGTCCTTTTTTTTGCTTTGATAAAGAAAAGTTTTATTCCTCAAACTTATGCTATCAAACTACTGTATTAGGCGGACAGTTATACAGATTGAAGCACTTATCTTCAGACACAGAGATTACTTTGTCACTGGTTGGATTATATTTAACGCCCCACACTTGATCTTGTTCAACTTGGTGTAAGATGCTTGTTATTGTTTAAGTTGGTGTGAGACGCGAACGTATGCATACATTTATGTTCAGCAAAATCTTAAATTTTTACCGTCGCATCGCTAGAAGACAAAGCGAAACGCTTACCGTCTTCAGAAAATGAAACGCATAAAACCCAGGATGAACAGAGAGAGTTCCAGCCATATCCGAATGTGTACTTTTATCAATAATAAATTAAATAATAATTCAATAAAATTTCACAACAAATGGTAAATGAACTTACACATCGTACAACTCCATATGTCCATCATCCGAGGCAGTGAGTTAGGCGAAAAACATAAACTTGAGCTGCTTTACTCGCAGCAACGGCAAATATAGTTATTATGCCATCTATAGTGCCACTGGCAATATATTTGCCATCGGGACTCCAAATTGAGATTGTAATCTCTCTAAACCTATTGACAATTTGAACTTCCTTACTTACATATGCTATACTTAGAATAAATTTCCCATTCGGTGGATCTAATACTTGTTTAACATTTCCGGTATCCACGCTGTACATAGAAATCTTGCCCTTATTTCATCCAGATATCACATGTTTGTTACACGGTGAAAATGCCACCGTCCACAAAATAACAAATGTTGTTGTTGTCCGGATTCAGAGCCCCAAAAAACATAAACTCCAATCCAACGAACTACTGGCAATAGCTGATTTAACGCAAATCCCATGTTCCATTTTATTCATTCATTCGGACACTCACTTTTGCCATCCTTACTAACCGCTGTCGACACTACGCCTAAAGCTTTCTACACGATTTAGAAAACATAGAAGGCTTTACTAAAACACCGGGGGCTTTACAAATACTAGTTAAAGAGCTACTAGAGAGATTCTAACCAAACACTTACCAATGAAATTTGAAATGGTGATATTTGTCAACTTACAACCATAAGACAAACATAATTTCTACTCTTTCTATTATTTTCATAATTTTAAAATAATATCGAATAAGAAAAAAAGTTTTGCTATTGTTTGCAATTAAAATTGTTACTATGCTTTATATTAAAAATATTTCCATGTTCTCGCGAGACACATTAAATTAAACAAAAACTCTGTTTTCTTATATAACTTCTTAAAAACAAATATGCAAATAATGTTTAATGCAATTAAAACATACAGCAATCTTGATTTATAACAAATAGTAAGTTTCTGAACACTCTACGAAATTCTTTCGAAACATCATTCCGCTTATAAGATGTAGCAAATTCTTATTAAACTCTCGTTTAGAGAGTTGGTTTGGTTGAACAGAATGGATTTTTTCGTTCACTTATTCCCATTTAACGAATTGGTCAGCTTTAACAGAATTGCTCAGGTTTAACAGAACTGGTTGGGTTTTTCACTATTTAAAGCAACTCTGTTCTTTCTCTATTCTCAACACATGATACTTTTCTTTATAAACCATGTGAACGATAACATCAGTTAACGGTTTTTAGCGAGAAATCAAAGCCATTTTAAAAGTACGCAAAGAAGTTCGACAAAATGAAAAATTGCTAAATAAAACGAAATGTATTATAAAAAAAATTGAAAAAAAAAAGAAAAAGTGAAATACCAAATAAAATGTTATATTCCATTAAAAATTACTTTTGTGCTAAATAAATTAAAGATATATTAAGGAATTGTAAGAAGGTAACAGTAAGCACATTTATTTCATGCATCTATATGTTACGTTGTTATGTATATTGAGAAGAATACGGATCTGAGATTCATATAGTCTCCTTAGAAATCAAATTTCCTTAGTTCCTAGCTATTTTACGTATTAGAAGGAATTATTTTTAGTGAATTTTTCATAATTATGAAGTATTATATGTTACCTGTTTTAGATTATGTGTACTCTATAATAATAGAAAGGAAAGTTTGTTTATTTCAAATCATATTAGAGAGTCAGATTGAAAGCCTTGTATCCCTTTTTGTTAGCAGACTCTTCATCGACAATAAAATAAGAGCTATGTTTGCATATAAAATTGTTTTGTCATTTTTCGGCCTCATCTATATGTAAACGACTTTTAACAGGATCTGCGAGTAAGTAATTTTGTTCTTCTTCTACTTTATTTCATGCTAAAGGTTTAACGCGTTGACGTAGTGCTACCATACTTCAAGGGCATCTCTATTCTCAACATATGGTATTTTTTCCAACATGTAAAAAGAAAGCCAGCTAACGGTTTTTAAATAAAGGAAGCTTCAACTGAAAACGTGCAAGTGTATTTCTCCTAAAAAAATACTATAAAAAAGAAAAATAAAAATATAAAAAGTTGTGAAAAAGCTACATACCAATAAACAATTGTAAAAAATAAATTATTATAACATTACTATAATTATTATTACTATTCTTATAATTTATTTGTCGCAAAGAAATGAATTCAGGGCTAAAGTAAGATGCCCATCGACTCAACGATTTATTAATTTTAATCTTTTTAGTTAAAGCATCCAAATTACTACAAAGAGTACTTCATTGGTATTATCACATCAGTGCTCATTGGCAGACTCGAGATAAGCATAAAGGCCAAATTAGAAGCCACTTAAGATGGGTATAAGCCATATATAAGTCGGAGTTTTACTTGCGCCAGTATTGGGCAAGCTTATGAATTTGTTCGACTAAAGCTGGCATTACCGCAGTAATAGAAACATCCAATAAGCATTGCAAATGTTGCACAGCCTCCTCGTCGGTTAAACCCAATTGTAAGTTTTCTTCCACTTTTTTTACAGCTTTATCGGGCTCCAAAGCTATGTCTGGCACCGAAGCGTCAACCATTAGAGAAAATAAATTCAGCATGACATTAGCATGTCTGCGCAGGTGAAGGTAAGCTGTATAACATTGTTTACGAAATTCGTGATGATGTTCTGAACTGACACCACCCATTGCTTCCACCATTTCTTTGCTTAATTTCATAGGCGCCGGCATGGGTTTTGGATCTCGGCCCAATATATAGCCGAAATCAATATGAAACAATTTACCGCTTGTTGTCAATAGGAGATTATCCAAATGACGATCGCCCACTCCTACAATTAATATTAAAAAATATTTAAACTTACTTTATCTGCCAAGAATGATCAAAACTTGCCCAAGAGATATGTGATTACACAATAACCAGCGCAACTTTTTATATAGGTATCCATAACTTCTGGTGAAATGCCATATGGACCGTTATCACAGGGATTATATTTTCTAAAGAAATTATGTATGCTCCCCTCCCGTGCCAAAACATCAGCTACCGTACATGAGTCAATGTACTGCAAGAAGCCATGTTTAGAACTAGTAGCTAATACTTTGTAAGGGGTTAACTTGAGATCAAGATTTTCTCGTCTTAACAGTTTATCCATTAAAGTAATCATTTGCAAGATCAACTGATCCTGCCGTAAATCATCACCATGCTTAAATATTGCCACATATTCGTGAGATGCAACGGTAGTCACAAAAGTTAATCTAAATTTATTTAAATTTCTATTATTTTAACAATATAATGAAGTCGAAACTTACTTGGCCGGCATAAGAGCGCTTTTGAAGAGCGATGTTTTCGACGGAACGACCTTTGTTATGTGTACATCGGGATCTAGCGGAAACGGAATAGGATCAAAATTTGTGAAATTGATTTTGAAAGTATCAGTTTCCATAAGTAATTTTTGGAATTTTTCCGTTTTCTTATTACGATTTCCCGGTTCTTTAGCCACCAATTTAACTAAACGGACCAGCTCGTCGATAAAACGCTGCTGTTTTCTAAGATTACAACATATGCCACGTAATTCGCAGCTTCCTGAGGAACAATGAAATTTTAAATTTATCTTTTTGATAAAGTTTTGTTTACTTACCGCCTTCTAAAGTCCTTAGAAATGTTCTTAAGACCATGTCATACATTTCATGAACACTTTCATCCTGTTTACGTATAGACTCTTGATCTTCCACTTCAATGGACAAATACCAGTATAGATAATTAGCTAAAGTAGGATTTTTACAAGCCCTATGTATAAGGAATGTGCAAAGATTTGGGGGACCAACCGTAGCCATTGCCGAGCTTCTGCATGGTATATTGTCACTCATAAGTGTATTGGAAACGTCTGACGTTAATGACCCGATAGAAGCTACACTATTATTTTCATTCTCATCAGAAGAATTCACTGATATATTTAATGGAATCGTCGTGGATCGTTCCACTTGCACTCCTCCAGCGCTGGACAAACCACTAGTTAGATGTGTGCGTTGCGTAGTTGTCATCATCGACGAAGTACTCCCGCTACCCTTACCGCCTAATTCTGAACACAACGAACTCTGATCAAACAAAGTGGAATTGTCGTCCAGTGAACGTACTACGTCACGATCAGGATAAAATCTCTTATATGATTCTTGGATTTCTGCAAAGTTCTCATATTTCAAAGCTTGCACAAGTTGCAATAAATATAATAATAAATCCTCGTCGGGTGCTTGAGCTAAACGGCCGATAGCATATTTACGCACTTCGGGATCTTTAAAGCCGGGACTTAAGAGTTCCAAAGCATCTTCAACATCCATAGGAGCCCATTTCGAAAGTAAAGAGAGTGCCTGCTGTACCTCAGCTACTGTTTCCCAATTAATGCACTTCAAAAATTTGGTTAAAGCCTTCTTATGACTGGATAAATAAAAGCGAAATTTCCACAAAAGATCCTGTTCTTCAGTATTCAAAACGTAAGTGGGTGGATAACGATAGACAATCGTGTGCAACTGATCCCGTATGCTAAAAAAAAAATAATTATTTCATTTATTCACAAAATAAACAACAAAATTACCTGGCTGTGGGCTTAGCATCACGATCCGAAATCCGCGAACGCTCCGAACGCGCCAATCGATGGTGTTTACGCTCCACTAAGTTTTCCTAAACGAATAAACGTTATAAAGTAGTAAACGTTAACATAGATTTTATTTAGCTTCACTGCAAAAAGGCTGTAACGTCGTAGAGCTAAAAAATGCGACACTTTCAAAATTTACATTCCGGCAGGTACTTAATTTTAATTTTTAACTAGACCACCACCCGCCTTCGAAACCTGAAGAAACAAGCTTACAATTTTTAAATTTCAATCAGAAGAAAGCTATTGTTTATCTAAATTTCTATTAGTTCTGAGCAATTCTTTTAATAAAGTTTTCTAAAAAAAGCAGCTATCATGGCTTAGGGGCACTCAAGCGGAGGTTACTTAATAATTTTTTAAAGTGTCTCCTTATTCGCACTACCAATGCTTGAAACGCGATAAATTGCTTCGTTATAACTTCCAAAAATCCGTATGGGAGTTCAGTAAAAAAGTCAAAAAAAAAATTTGAAAAAAAGCAAAAGATTACCATGGTTTCTGTACCTGCAAAATCTCAGAGTCCGGTACTGTAACTAATTTCGGCTTAGAAATAATTTTATAGTTTTCATCACCTTCCTGCTCAAAATAGACGATCGAATACTACAAATTAAAATACAAGAAAAAAAGGAATGTGAAGTCAGTGTTTTTATCAAGCGTTGATATACCTACGTTATAGTGGTCATCAACTGTTGGAAACTCAATCATTAAAAACATATAATCAGACATACGTTTCTCGCGCTCATTAATTAGTTCAATTTCGCGGAATGTTAGACGATCCAACCAATCAACTTTTTGTATTTGACCGTTTCGATGTTTTTTCGCCAATTTGCTTAATCGTTGCATTTGAGATTTGGACGAATCTTTGCCTTTGCCAGGAGTTTTTGAAGGGCAATTGCCGTCACCTTCGACGCCTAGCCACACGCGCAAATCGTACATACCCTGGCGGAACATACCATCCTTTCCGAATAATGAGATTGAAGTACCACCAATAACTGTTGCTTGTCCAGCACACACACAATCCAATATGGTTAACACTAAAACGCATGTACGTGGTAGATCGGAAAACTGTAAGGGTAGAGATACCCATTCATTCCAACTCCAACGCTTTGTAAAGGCTTTATATGAAGTTGTCACTGGCAAACAGTAAGGCCGCCCTTTATTATAAATTTGTAATCGCACCTGGAACGAAGGGCACTCTTCAGAGTATAAGCCTGAAAATCTTAGAATGGGATCCTCTAAAAGTTTTTCGTAGTCTGGTTGACGTTTTTTCCCTTCCAAAGTTCCACTAAATGCAAACAATGCACAATAAACACAATATTAACTGAAACATAACAATACTCTTACATTTTGATTTGCACCAATTCATGCAATGAAGAACTGTATATGTAACGGAAATGATCAGCGATGAACGTATCATTTCCATCATTTCCTGAAGCGCTCGTCAATGGTTTGTAATTTTTTTCCGCACTCCTCTGTGTATTCATTATTTAAGTCCTCTAAATATTCTTGTCTTTAATTCATTTAATCCGGCAAAACGTTTTCTAATTTCTTCAAACGTTTATTTACATTCCCCTTCAAATTTTACACACTTTTTTCTAATCTGCTTATTAGAAAGGGTTGCTTGCAGAGCTGATATAATTGTTGCGATTATATGTAGGCAAGTCGGGAACTTAGGCCAACTTATAAACAATTCAAATTTTCTTTATTATTTTCCAAGCAACTTCTGCTGCTGTTGTTTTCATTTTTTTTTTTTCATTAGGAGGTAGTTACAAAAACAGCTGTTTACTTTATAGCTGACATAGATGATTTAAAATAGTAGAAGACTGAGTAGACTAATAATAAATTTCTAGCAACTCCGCATAAATATCACCAAAGTCTGCAAATTCAAAAAGGCAGTCAGAGAGAAAAAAATTTATAATATTAAATAGCATTTTTTAACTGTTGTTGCACATGTTTATTTAATGTTTCTATTTAATAATTTTAATATTATATATTTTTAATTATTATTATCTACTTCTCTTAAATAATTCAAACTAATCCAATAATAATTTAATTTAACAATTTAATTTAAATACGTGCAGTAAAAGCTAAAATATCAGAAATGTACACTAATGGACGGAAAACATATAATTATTCTTTGCTAATCCTATTCAATAGCTTTTTTCAATATCTATTCTTACTAACGTCTACTTGCGTTTAACGTATGCATTCTAAAAAATATTATTCTTACGCAACCAAGGCAATCAATTTTTTTATTTTCAAAATGCTCCGTTTTTATGAGACAGTAAAGAGGAGAGAAAAGAAAGGGCTTGCGAGGCCACGGTAAACAAAATGAAGAATGGAGTCATATATTAAGCCAATGGCATCAAATTATTTCCTTACTTCCTTTTTTTATCAAGAGTAATCATTTTCATTTCCTACTTTTGTCAACTTGGCACAGTCACATAATTTGACACAACATTCCTTGATCGTTTAAAAAGCCAATGTGTAAAATCGATCGCAATTGACTTGGACAACCCAACACTCTCCAAACAATAAGTTGGAAAATAATAGCAAGTGTGGTTTCCTCGATTGAGCAAATGCTTCAGATAGTTGAACAGAAAGTAAAGACCTCGGAACACATGGATTTTCGTCGCTTATAACTATTTTGCAGAGAAAGTCTCCACATAGTGTTTAGACGTGTTCAAGGCTAGAAGTGTATGGACCTACAAGATGACTATGAAGAAAAATAAAAATAAATTTGAGTTAAGCACTTTATGTTTGCATTACTTCTTTTTAAATGACTGCAAATATAATTACTTTACATAATTTTTTGCTGTGCAGCTATTTAAAGAAGTGTTATAAAAATCTATTGTTTAAGATTTTCTCATGCTTAGCATTGTATTTATTTCCCACACGATAATTCTTGTACGATCAATAATTTCACGTAACTGACGATTCTTTAGCTTCACGGTATCAATTAGTTCTTGATTTTCCTGTAAAGCCTTTCGATACTCTTCACACTGAGTTGCTTCTAGGCGGTGTTCTGGCTCATCTTTAAATGGTATCAAACTCTCTACTGTCGTATATTCCATACCTTTAATAGAATTAAATACAAGTTAATTATCATCAAGTTAATAAAAAAGTAATTGAACTCTTACCTTGGGGATAACCCAAGCAACCGTCATTGCAACGTTCATATATTAGGCGCATCCGTTTGAACAGCAATCGTATAGTGCGAAAGTGCTCTTGAACCTTTTTAACGGTACTGTTATCACGATTGGCTGTTGGTTGAATGACCTTAAGAGCGGTGAAAATTTCTTGAAAACGTGAAGTTATATCCTGCACAGTTTCCTGCCCTACTCTTGATAGCGCAACAATATTTATTTCCTTGTGAGGCTGTTGAGAAATAGACATTATGTTATTGGCAGGTTGCTGACTTCCTTGACTGCCACTTCCTTGTGGCATTTGTTGTTGTGTTTGTGCTTGTTGCGCTTGTTGTTGCATCTGGCTTTGCTGCTGTTGTTGTTGTTGCTGCTGTTGCGTCTGCTGCTGAGCCATCATAATCATATTCGCAGCAGCACCCGAAGAATTTTGAATTTGTTGTGATTGCTGCATATTGACATTTTGATGCATTTGGGCTTGTTGCAGTTGTTGTTGTTGTTGTTGCTGTTGCTGTTGTAGCATCACCTAGAAGATATGATAATTTAATGAACGCTTATCTTTTTATCTCGTTCAAACAGCTAATATATACTCTTGGACATTGCCTTGCCTAAATAAGTCATCTAATCTGGAAATGAAAATATTTTGAAAATTGTTTTCCAAGGTTATTTTTAAATTTTAATCATTTTGTGCGAAAGTTCCCTTGCTGCGCTAGCTAAACTTATGTGAATTTATCAGGACGACATATGGGCCCGAACAGTTAACAATGTGCAACGGCAATAATATTCACCTAAACCTAAATAACAGAATGTTGTAAATTTGTTAAGGCCGAATTTTCTAAATAGTCGAGCAATTCACGGTCTCTCTCCTAAGCAAATTTATCGAATTTATGCTTCGCAATAAATGCTTCTATGTGACCAAACCCATTGCCTGAAGCTAATCGACTAAGTCAAAATTTAGAAACAATCATTTCTTACCTGTGGACTCATACCCGGTTGATTCACCATACCCATTTGCGGTCCCATTTGTTGTTGCTGCTGTTGCATTTGAATTTGTTGTTGTTGCATTAATTGCTGCTGAACATGCGAAGGAGATTGCATACCGACGGGGTTCATTACTCCTATCCCCCCACTTGTAGGACCTGACATTCCCTGCATCGGACTTACTTGCTGTTGTTGTTGCATCATACCTCCTTGATTGTAGCCCATGGACATCATGCCACCAGGCCCCCCCATTTGCAATTGATTCATCATCTGCTGCTGTTGTTGTTGTTGCTGAGCATTAAACTGTCCTCGATGACCACTAATGGCATTATTGTACCCGCCAGGATATTGGCCAGACATTTTTTTTTTGTCTTGATAAAAAATTTGCCAGCGACACCAATCTAATAAAGAAAATATTCTTAGAAAAGATTTGAAAATAGCGCTGCTTCCAATCAAATCACACTCTGATTTTTTCAACTCACGCCTTATTATTTATTGAGTAACTAACACTTTTAGTCAATAAATGGATTAAGAGATCAGAAAAATTTTCTTTCTCAATTTTATATATTTAGCGATTGCGTTCGCAAAAATACACAACTTTAAATGAAGATAGTAAACATTGCTCGTTAAACCAGCTGCGCGGAAGTTTAGTGTTGGAAAATGATTACTTACGAAAACCCTATTTTTGTATTTTAGCTGTGAAAATGGTAACGCGTGTATTTCATTGCCCTAAAAGTAGTAGTAGTTCCGTACGCAGTTTTTTGCAGTAAAAATTGTACCGTGGTTGATTTTTGCTGTAAAAGTAATACCGTGTGTGGTTTGTTGCTGTAAATCCAGAACCCTGTGGATTTTGTTGTTGCATTTGTGCACATGTTTATTTGTTTACATTCTTTAGAATAACTAAAATTTTTTAATTAATGGTCGGAACGCGGAATTTCAACATCGGTGCTTATCAAAATGGAAAAACGTGAGAATGTTTTAACAGAAGTAGGTCTTTTTGATCGTTTTTTAAAATATCAATAATTAATCCTATTCCCTCGTAGGCATTAGAAAAAAACGCCGAAGAAACAGAAAAATGGAAAAATTATCTCGAAGAAACAAAAGTTGGTATTGAAAATTTGAAAAAATTTATTAAACATGTAGACGTTGAAGTTATGGTGCCGCTGGGAACGAAAGCTTTCATGCCAGGAAAACTTATTCACACTAATGAAATATTGGTAAGTCACTATCAAGGTTATTTCTCCAAATGCTCTGCAAACAAAGCCAGAGAAATATGCGAGCCGCGTATCGAAAATGCCAAGGAACGCTTAAAGAAATTAGAAGCTGAAGCCGAATTATGGCAGTAAGTATATATGCAGATAGAGTTTTTTTCTCTTCCCATTCAGTTATTCATTTAAATAACTTTTAGAAATAAGCTACAGAAGCCTTATGTGGACGGCGTTCTACCGGTCGGTGAGAAAAGAGATATTATTGAAGACTATGACGAACAAAACGAGCTAGTGTGGCGGAGACAGCACAGGGAAAGAATGCGACAGGCTAAATTAAAAGAAAAAATTGAAAGGGATAGCGTCCAAAAAAGCGATGAAGAAGTATTTAAAATGCTTGAAGAAGCTGAGTTAATGGAAGAGCTGGAACAAGAATTGGACAGTTTGGAAATAAATGACATGACTGAAGAAATAATAAATAAGCTAATAAGTGGTGATATGAAAGTGCCAAAGGAAAGGAATAGAATTTCCCACGAAAAGCAAGCAGAACAAGGTGACAAGTGCCTGAGAGGAATTGAAAATGAGGAAAAGCAAGGCATCGTTAAAAAGGACGAGATTATTGATATCATCATGCCAGCCACTAATAACAACATTCTACCTAACCCGGAATTAAGAGCAGATAATCAGTTGGAAGATTGTAATTCGGATGAGGAATTACCAGAGGAAATAAAAATTATCACCGAGCAAGCAAAATTCTTAAATCCTTTTGACCAGATTGGCTTCTACGATTATCAACTGCAAATCATACGTCGAAAATTATCCACCTTACCTTTGAAAACACCTGAACAGTTGGATGAAAAAATACGTCTTTTCACAGTGCTAGAACATTTAGAGGATCTATTAGAAACCGCAGAAGAATTTGACGAACACAATGCGGATAACGAAGATCAAGATTCCTACACTGATCGTAAAGACATGACAAACGAAAACCATCAATACTTAACCGACAAGCAAAGCGAAAAGATGAAAAGATCACAAAAACGCCGAATCTCCTTTGCACTGGAAGATGAAACTTTAGAATTTCGTAAAAATGAAGCAGTAACACAAATGAAAATTAAACCTCTACGGGATGTAATAAAACTGGATAATGTGCCCATAGAAAGTCAAGTCAGCGAAAATGAAAGTTTGAATGAAAATAAAAAGGACTTAATAAAATCGAAAGTTGAACGAAATGTGCAGTTTATTGAAGAGAATCAAAGTAAACAAGATTTTGATATGGTCGAACAAATTCTGAAGGCAAGTATGGCTCAAATTAAAACTCTCCATATAAGATTTCAACATTCCACACGAGAGGCAAAGCATAGCAATTCTAAAGACGACGCTAACAATCAAAGCGAAACCTATGCAAATATACCAGGAACTCCTGCTGATTTTTACAATCGTTACATGGAATCATTAGAAAAGGAAAATGAATCAAAATTCTTATACCTGGACAGCTACGCGGGCGAAGATGAAGTAAAAGCTCCGATATTGAAAGAAGTCGATCGCCAAAAAGCTTTCGAAGATCCAAAATTAGAGGTATTTTTCATAAGCACTCATTACAAGCTCCCAATCCAATTGTTTCCAATCATTCCTTTAGTTCTCAAGGCCCGCTGCAAAAAAATCCATTCTGCGTAATAAAAAGGCAGTGAAAGAGGAAAACCATTATCCTGACTCCGAGATTGCTAATAAAAAATCAAAAACAAAATTAAATAACAAGTCTGCGTCTTTCGATGATGAAGAGTACATGAGCGCTTATAATAAGGTAATGAGGCAGACGAGAATAATCACTTTGCTTAAACTTGAATAATACGTTTCTAGGTTATGAACGACGTGATGGAGAAACCATTGATGGAACCCGAACCTCTACCGAAAGGAAAATTTATTGATGCCCATGCGCCTAAAAAGCGTATCAGCCGCTTCAAGCAAATGCGTATGAGCGGGGAGGAAGAAGTGTAATCAAATTTTAACATGAACTGAATTGTGGTCCAATTCAATTTTAAATAAGAAATAAATCGAAAATGAGGCTGAAAAGTAAAAGCATCTTTCAATTTTATTTTATATTATCATTAAAATTTTCAGCTCTTGGGGTTTTCGTTAAAATTTTAAAGTATAAAAAAATAAGCGCTTCAAAAATTTTCACATTATTTGCCTAAAAGCGATACGACCTTCAAAACTATATATATATACACTTTATATATAAGCTTGCAACAAAGAAAAAAAAACTACGGCTGGTTAATATAATTAGAAGATGTGTGTGCGGCGTTATGAGTTTCCTATTAATCTTCAAGACCAAGAAATTCTCGCTCCAATGCTGCTCCCATCATATTCCATTCGCCATCGTCCTCCTCGTCGGGATTGTTATCGTCACTGTTATCGTTTGAATCTGAACCAATTTCTAAATCGGACGGCAAATCTTCCCCTGATTAAAAAAGGCACCGCATTAAATCACTGGCAGAAATAATCTCATGAAGGGATAACAAACCTCTCCTAAATTTCTCACTAGGCATTTCATCATCTTCGTCATCTCTATTATCATCGGTCGAGCTTTTATTCTCATCTTCAGCTTCATTTTCATTTTCGAAAGCGTTCTCCAACACCAAGTCTGCCGAACGAGTGAAAAACTTGCGCGTTCGTTCCTCCTCGTTTTCTTCACGCTTTCGTTTCCGCAAACTTTTATCCACTGGAGGATTCTCTATAAAAACCATGCCCATTAAATCAATTTTAAAGACATGCGTCTATCTTACCAATGTCGACATGTTCGTCTTCGGATGACGAGTCAGAATCAAAAAACTGATCAAATTCTTTATTCATATCGGCAAGGTCGGCATTTGAAAATGACAACAACGGATTTATAGTGTCTATGAACTTCTCCGGTTCAGAAGCATTCTGCTGCTGAGCGCTGGAGCTAGAAATTTCGGATTTCTCGCTGTAATTGACCACGTGCTCCGGACTATGACAATGAGCCGGCGGCTGGCGTTGTTTGCTCCGCATCTTCCGGTCCAAGGGAAATAGGGGCTCGTCCACGTGTTCCCAACGTTCTGCACAACACCACAACCAACTCGCATTTACTATTTTAATTTGCGAATTCTTTTTCGCCGCATTCACTTTAAAAGTTCCCGAAGTTACCGCCACCAAGTGCGTTGTATCTGGAAGCGAAGGGAAAATATGGATCAATCAAGAAATTTTGATTTCATCTTTTGTTAATCGTTTGGACCCTTACCTTCGTTTATATTTTGTGAGACATTTGCACCCAGACTTTTAGCTATAAAATAAGCTCTAGATTGTTGCAATTTCATATTCGTCGGCACTAAACCGGAGAAGACCAAATTGCAACCCCTTAACACTTCAGAACGTATTTTCGGCACTATGATCTTAAGATCCGGTATTTCTTTCGTCTCATTATAGATACTATAAAAACGGACATGTATTGCTCTTAAAATGATTTCCAAATAGAGAAGATAATCATCGGGATCTTCAATTTCAATTTCCTTCGCCGGATCTGCGGGTAATTTAATTTTAGCTGTGATCTCTTCTGTTTCTGCACTTTTTTCATTTACTTTCTCGGTTTCTTCCTTTTTCTGATCTATAATCAAATCCTTTTCTTCCGTGGGAGTTGCACTCTCTTCAAGTTCTTTTCCTTCTGCTTCTTCTACATTATTTTTAGTTTCTAAACTTTTTTCTTCATCGTTTGTACTTTCGACAACTTCGCTCATTGATTCCGAACACGGCGTCGGATCAGCTGATTCTTCGATATTTTCATTTGTTTTCTCGTTTTTTAAGGTCTGTTCGCATTTTTCTTTATTTGCAGCTTGTAATGTGTCCAAATCTATGAAATGTAACGTAGTCAATAAGTGAAATATTCTTTTGATTACCTATTATAGCTGCCGCTGACCTTTGAAGTCAAGGCCTTCACCGTCCAATTCGTGCTTTGATAATTCCGGGGGAGCATTTATATCGCCTGTATGTTGAAAAAAATGATAAGGCTTCACTTGTATTAGATTTGAGGCCATATTCCAGACATCCTCACGATCATCAATTATGCAAACCATCGAATCACCGTTAGGAAATAAAGCCCTATACGGAGGGTTAAAAAAGTTGTTTTTTTTTTTTGCTGTCTTAATCTATTTATTAATAATTTACTTAAGATTATCCGTTTTACTCGTAGGATTAAAGCATTCATCTCGCGAGAGTATTCGATGAGAGAAATATTTACCATTCGGATCTAATATTTTAGCTATCATATGCGCATAATTGCGGGCACCGAAGGTACAAATATGTAATTCATAGTGTTTGGAAACACTATTTAAAAAATCTAAAGTTCCTGGTCTTAGGCGGGTGTGATACCATGGTGATTGTGGACCGTACAATTGAAAATGGTAGATGGATTTAATATTGTTAGGCACATTATCGTTGGTTGTATGTATAATTGTTTGATCCAGATCCACGAGTAAAACCAGTTTACGATCTTGTAATAGGCGCCGTGTGTCGTCGTGCCCCAACTTTTGCGCCAATTTCTGAGTGACTTTCAGATCGGGTATTGAGTGCACCATTGGCACTGAAGCTTCCGAGGTATTTCCCTAAAATCGAAAGGTTTTTAAGTATTTCGGTAACCCTGTTACGGTATATCGCACATATTGCCGAAACCAAAACAAAGCAGTTTATCTTTTTCTTTTTTTGCCTTTGTTTTTGTTTAGCTTAATTTTATTTTGCTTTCTTTAGACACTTTGAGAATTTCTCCGCTGCACAATAAGAAAAAAAAAAAAAAAGCATTTGCGTGTACTTACATTTTCATTTTGGCGCAAATCAGCACCACAATCGGCACACATGTCTTTTATAACAGTGGTATGAACGCATTCGGAGAGCTCTAAAATTGGTGTACTAAATATGACAAACAAACAATACAGAGTAGAAAGAAAAGCAAGATAGAGTATTGGAATAAAAGAATACTCCGCAGACGACACGGCCGTTGGATCGATATACACATGTACCCTAACAAAAACTTTGCATAAAGGCATAGAATTCACTTACCCCCCTTTAATAATAGCACCGTCATTGAAGAGACGCTTCTTTACCACTCCTACACGTTGCGTCTTGAATTTATGTATAATTTTATGAGAAGCATGTTCAACATCTCCCTCGGCCGGCAGAACCTCGTACAGTAAAATCACTTGGCTAGCACTTACCGGAAAGCCCTCTCTCACCCGCCATCTATTGATTCTTATACGATGGTGCTCTGCTGGCGCTTTAATTACTATGCCGTCACAACTTTCTTCACTTAAATTATCTGACATTATTTTTTGCACTAAATAATCTCAAATTATCCAACTTAACCCTAAGTTTGTTTTACTTTTTCCTTGTTTATTAACAACAAATTGTGTACAATTTTAAGCGCAGAGAGTAAATTATTATTTTCTCTTTCGATTCTTTCGAATTTTTGTTTTTATTCTATTGCTGGGTTGCCAATTCTAAGTTTTAAAGACTTCAAGTAAAGGGGAATCTGTAAAAGTTCGTTAAATATCTCGTGAGGTAATTATAAAAAGTTATTGAGATTATATCGATTTCCCGCTGAAGCTTCTGTATGCATCGTAAGCTTCGGCGAGCATGGTCTCAATTCAATTGAACATTTCAAGCACTTTAGAAGACTGCACTTCAAACTCTGTAGTAAATTCAAGGCAAAACTCGAGCAATTTATGCCTGTCCTATGTGTTCAATTATTTTGATGGCATAACAAGCGATTGTGTAATATAACTATTGAAGAAATTAAAACAACAAAAAATTGAGACGCAATATCTAAAAATATTTTTATCCTTTCGAAAGCACTTATTTGAAACCTATGTAAACCATTCATTACAGGCGTACAAGCGTTTTGGAAATCTCCCCGTTACATTTATCTTATGTCCTATTTACTTGCAATCAATGAATTTGTTACGCTCTTAATAAGAAACAGAAAGGTTTGGAAAGAAAACCGAATCGATTATAAAATCAAATAATTTCTTTTTAAGGAAAAGTAACGAGAAACTATTTAATTTCGCTTGTATATATAGTAACGCATAATGTACATAAGAAAAAAAAGCGTAAAAAGAAAAGCCACTCCATCATCTCTCATATAAGCAGTGCTTTTTAACCAGGTTTCTCTTCTAAGGCAGTTAAACTTTATCTAGTTTATAAAAATATTGTCTTTTTTAAAAAACATCAAATCAAATGTTTTCTGAATTAATGGTTATTGAATAAAATTATTGAATACTGTTGTTGAAAATAACATTTCAGCAACATTTGAACATTTCGGAACACTGTAAGCATTCTGTTAATACTGTTTTGCTCCTCTGAGTGTATTTGAACGCTTACACGACTCTTTTTGCAAACATGTACTCTTTTAATAAGAAAGAAAGCGGAGGGATGTGTAAATAAAACAAATACACGCACCGGTACTAATATGTTACAATGATTCGAGTTACTTAGCAAAGAAGCAAAGCAAACACACAATTTCAGTACGATTTCATACGCTCTGTTCGCTTTATAGTAATTTGATTTTGTGAGAGTAAAAATTTACTTTTCTATACATTCTTATGAAAGGTGTTTTTTGACTTTGCTGAGAGTAAAATTTACTTGTTTGTATATATATATCCGATAAAATTGTCTCAATTACTCTTCCTTTGCTTTTGAATTCGCTATACCTCTCTTTCATTTGTAAACAATTTCATATGTTTTCTTTTGAACCCGATATACCTCCTTTGGAATTTATATTCGCTTTTCTTACTTACTCTTAGATGTTACTCTATTTATATTCGCTTTTCGTACTTACCCTTAGATGTTACCAAATTTATATTCGCTTTTCGTACATACTCTTAGATGTTACCAAATTTATATTCGCTTTTCGTACTTACTCTTATATGTTACCAAATTTATATTCGCTTTTCGTACTTACTCTTAGGTGTTACTCTATTTATATTCGCTTTTCGTACTTACTCTTAGATGTTACCAAATTTATATTCGCTTTTCGTACTTACTCTTAAATGTTACCAAATTTATAATATATAACTATAGCTTTATATATAACATTTATCTCGCAGAAATTTAATTCATATAAAAACTTTATCGCAAATATCATAAAAGTCCTATTAATGCAAATCGTATTTCGAGAAAGTCTGCGTTTCATCAACTGTATCGTAATTAACAAACAACTATGAATGTTTTGAAGAAAAAGAAGATGCATTTATTTGTTTACCAAATTTTAAGGGAATTAACAAATTTTTCGAATAATCACTTCATAAATTATGAGCAAAGAAAGTGAAACGATTAATTTAAAACATAAATTAGTTGACGCAAACAATGAAAACGCAAGGGCGGAAAAAGAAGACGATGATTGGATTGTCGGCCCTTTTCCTGCAGAAGCTAATGTCGCGAAATCAAAAAAGAGGAAAGGTAAACAGAAAACGGTTAAAAAGTATTAATTTAAGGTTTTTTTTTTGGTATTTTCCTTCAAGTACTGCCTTATGAAAAAGTCTATTTGGAAAATTTACCTGATGCTGATTGCTATGAAAAAAGCTACATGCATCGTGATGTTATTACGCATTTGGTAGCAACGAAAACGGATTTTGTTATAACTGGTAGTCTAGATGGCCATATAAAATTTTGGAAGAAAATGGATGAAGGCATAGAATTCGTTAAACACTTTCGGAGTCATTTAAGTACGTTTAAAAATAGAATTAAAACAAAAATAAGTTATCACACTTGCATTTTTAGTGCCTTTACATGCGTTGGTCACCAATGCTAATGGAAATCTGTTATGCTCAGCCTCGGCTGATAAATGCGCCAAAATATTTGATGTTATTAATTTCGATATGATAAACATTATTAAGTTGGAGTTTACACCTTTAACGGCTTGTTGGATACACTCTCCCGGCGATGCAGTAGAAAGTCTGGCTGTGTAAGGTTTTGAATTTAAGAAAATATATGAAAGAAACTTATTCGAAAATATATTTAGCACCGATAAGGATTCAAATAAGATTTACATTTACGATGGTCACGTTGTTTTACAAGTGCTACACAAACATTTAGCTCCAGTTATAGTGATGTCCTATAATGTACCAATGGAAACGGTCATCTCAATAGATCGCAATGGCATTTTGGAATATTGGCAAAATTCTAAATACGATTACAAATTTCCTCAAAAACTGGTAAAATTCACCTCAAAATTGGACACAAGTAAGTTTCGACAATATATGTGTAAATGTGACTTTTGACTAAGAAAAAAGACAAAAAATTCAAGGTCTCTTTGAATTCGCCAAATGCAAAACTCTGGTTACTGGTCTGACAATATCGCAAGATGGCAAACGTTTCGCGAGTATATCCACTGACCGCAAAGTCCGTGTCTTCCAATTTTCTACCGGCAAATTGATTCGTATATATGACGAGGCTTTAAATACTTATACACAAATGCAACAAACTCCCCACGCTTTACCAAATATGGAATTTGGCAGAAGGTACCTTTTTTTGTGTGTTAAAAATAACAAAACGTTGTGTTAATTGAATTAAAATTCTCACCTAAATGACAGAATGGCTGCTGAAAGGGATTTAGAAAAATCGGATTTCAATACGCATAATAATATTATATTTGATGCAAGCGGCCACTTCATATTATATCCCACATTGATGGGCATCAAAATTATTAATCTAGAAACCAATCGCTGTGTTAACATCCTAGGCAAAACAGATAACATAAGACCTCTGCATATAAGTCTATTTCAAGTATAAATATGAGATTTTCCATTTTATTATCTAAAACGCTTTGCATTGCATTTTTTAGGGGAAAGCCAAAAAGAAGGCAGCCATCACAATGGAACAGGAAGCAAGTGACAATCCTGCTTTGCAACCAATGGCCAATGATCCTACATTATTTTGCACGGCTTACAAGTATATATATGTTTTTCTATTGGTTTATTTTACGCCCACAAATGCGTTACATAACGTTCGTCGTTCTGTTCGTAATACAAAAAAATACTTATCAAAGTCAAAAAAAAAAAAAAATTGAATGCTTTTGATCAATGAAAGATTCGGAACCAATTGCATTCTGTCGGTCACACCCTATCTCTGTCTGTCCGTCGTTTTTGGAATAATTTCAATTCCCAAAAACTTGGCAAATGCATTCCTGCTTGCTAGGCGTCATCTGCCTACAAATAAGCACAATACCAACGTCTGACTTAAAACAAATAGGGATATAGAAGAGAAGTTAGTGTGAAAAAATCTCTGGGGGTCTTGACTGATCGTGCATCTTCAAAATATTGATTTACGTTTTGATTTAAAATAGTCGGTATTAAAAATTCATTGCAACGCAAAGATTAATTAATTTATTTATTACATCCTGCGCCACTTGTAGGACGAGAGTATCTTAAGCCTTTTATTACACTGGTCGCCTGTGTGTCCGTCTGTCTTGTGGATTCTTTTATTCAACCTACAGGTCGCAATTTTTGGGATATTTTGATGGAAATTTGGTATGCTGACGTATTTTGGCTTAGGGACGAACAATATTGAAAATGGTTTGTATCGGAACAGATTTTCGATCATTCCCCATATAAGGTCCTATTTTAAGAAGTCGTTAGAGGAATAATTGTATTAAATGAAATGGTGTAGGGTATTTAGAATCGGGCCATGTTCCACTATAGCATTTGTAATTCTTCTTCTTTTCTTTTTCTGTAATTCACAGAAAACCCCGATTTTATCTATATAGCCGACGCTTACCTTCAGATCTTCAAGATGTTGATCGCGATATATTCAATGAGAAACCGTCCAAAGAAGATATTATTGCTGTACCAGAAGGTCAAGGTAAGTACTCTAAAATAACTTAATTGTCTCGAGCTACGTTTTATTTGTACATATATATGTATTTAACATGCTTTACCGTTTCAATGTAATCAGAAGAAGGTAAAGATACTCTTGCCATGATGTAAATAAGTGAAATTTTTACTTCTATTCGAAATAACATTAATTTATTGCCTTTTTTTATTTCCGTATGTGTAATTAAGGTATTCAAAGAATTTATGAAAACGTGGCACTTCATACCACCATGGGCGATATACACATGAAACTGTTTTATAAAGAATGTCCGAAGACCGTAGAAAATTTTTGTGTTCATGCTAAAAATGGGTAGAATTGAACTTGAACTATTAATTACACTTCGTCAAATCAAATTAATTTCCATGCTTTGTTTTTAGTTACTACAATGGACATATATTTCATCGAGTAATTAAAGGTTTTATGATTCAAACTGGTGACCCTACTGGCACTGGAACCGGAGGTAAATCTATATGGGGCCACGACTTTAAAGATGAATTTGTGCCGAGTCTTAAGCACGATCGTCCCTACACTGTTAGTATGGCCAACGCGGGACCCAACACTAACGGCAGTCAATTCTTTATCACTGTTTTACCTACGGTAAGTTGTTATCTATGATGTTTGGTTATCATAAGATCATTGCTTTTTCTGTAGCCCTGGTTGGATAACAAGCATACGGTTTTTGGACGTGTCTTTAAAGGCATGGAAGTGGTGCAAAATATCTGTAATGCTAAAGCAAATCCGAAGACAGATAAACCTTATGATGAAATTAAAATTATATCCGTACATTTAAGCAATTAATATGAAACTAAACAAAAGACATTGCATTGAGCGACGAATCGTCGCGGAAAATGTTTATGTGGTAATAAAAAATTCGGCACAAGTTAAAAAAGGTTTTATATTCGAACCAAATATTGCAGGATAGATTTGCTTAAAGATAAGCAAGCCGAACGATATGTTTCATAGACAGTAAAGGAAATTGGCGGAATTATACGTAACCTTGATAATAATGTCGAAATTGAAGTTAAGAAAATATTGTTGGCCAAAAAGAAACCACCGACACATCTCATCGGCGAGGCTTTTGAAAATAAACCTATGTCAAGTCAAGGTCAGCTATTAAATACCCAGCTGTTAATACTCAGCTGGCTTCCCTGTAGGCCTACATCATTATAAACTTAATTTGAAACTATAATATATATAATAAACTATATATATATATACATTGTCAGAAACAAATACGAGCCTCATTTATACTTAATACACATACATAATACATAACCGTCGGAGTTGTGCCGGTGTGTTGATATCTGCAAAAGAAAAATATTGTGCTTGCTGAATTTTCTATATAAAAATGACCGCGAACTTACCTATGGCCTATGGAAGTATCGCATTCTGCTAAAGCGGTGAGTGGAGGCGTATCCTTGTTTGTTAATATAAAATAAGAAAAAACAACCTGGCGGGTTACTGTTAAGCTGATGACTTACTGTTAAATTGCCTAACAAACAAAGCAAAACAAACAAAACCAAAAATATATACCAATAAATAAAAAATATGGCAAAACTGCACAAACAAAAAGAAAACAAGAAATGCATATAAATAAAAGAAAATATATGTTCTTGAAAATGTTTGTGATTTTCTTTATTTTTTTTAACTTTATTTTAAAAAGACTCTATCCAACTCTATCCAACAACCAAAAAAAAAGAAA
The DNA here is from genome assembly GCA_000688735.1 of Glossina austeni. Classification (NCBI taxonomy): domain Eukaryota; kingdom Metazoa; phylum Arthropoda; class Insecta; order Diptera; family Glossinidae; genus Glossina; species Glossina austeni. The sequence continues at coordinate 127,268 of KK502600.1, forward strand.
TAAATATTTTAAAAAGACATAAACAAAAGACAAACAAAAAGAAACAAGAAATATTTATTTACGACATTTACGACATATTGTCACTTTGTGTTAGAAACGCGGTCACTTATACTTTGCCATAGATCGGATACCTTCGGTACAGGCCTTTACCGACATGCCATAGATTTGCTTTTTTGGGAAGTAATAGAAATAAATACCAAATCTTGCTTCTGGGCGTTGGAAACGCTCCGACAAAATGAATATACCTCCCGTCCTTCGATGATAGGTATAAAAATAATTAGGAAACAAGATCTTTGGCCGATTTCGACTTTTGTCTGCCGGGTTTCTTTTTTTTGTTAGGCAATCCTTTAACCGCATTTATATGCGATGGGAACTAACTAGTATGATAAGCATTTTCCCCCCTTTTGGATCTTTCCCATCGTATGTAAATATCTAAAAGCAGTCGATCATTCAACTGGTAAACTGTTCGATTAAAGCCACTTGTTTCAAGCGCTCGATTTGTTGTATTTTCATAAGATCTCTCTCATCCAAACGGGTAAAATTTGTAAATTGTTTGTCATATTCTGGTAACTCATTATAAGCCCAGGGACTTAAACTACCAATAGATAAACGTAACATATTGTACTGAGTCCCTTCTTTGTGAAAATATATTCTATTGTAAAAAAAAAAAAAAAAACAAAAGAAACATATATTTAATGTGTCATTCAGCTTTTATTAGGAGAGCACTTATATATTTGATCTTGTAAGCGTGGCTCTGATTTCTCTAATATGTACGATACAGATCCCGTAAATGCGCCTCCGAAGCCTTCAATCGTTGATACGTTTCTGTTCGCTTTACGTTAGCTGCTATTGGCGATGTGGAATTACGGAAAAAGAAAAAATCTTAAAAAGAGAAGGAAAGTTCAAGTTTTGGGAAAAAATTTTAAGTTTAGCTTTCGCCCTTAACACTCGGAATACCAACAACGATTATCATAAAACAATAAAGAAGGGGGGAGAAAATAAAGAGCGTGCTTTTGTACTTTTTCCAGGAATTGAGTAATTAGTTATGTAAGAGATGCTCCAAAGTGTTAGCTACGTAGGATGAAAATAAGTGGAACCACAATGGAAGAAACAATCTCCGAGTGCAAAAGATTAACATATTGAACAGCTGCAGAATGTTTACAAGTCAATGGGTGGTATAGGAATTCGAAGTAAAAAATGAAAAATACCCTCGAGAAAATTACTTTTTGAAAAGGCGCCAAAAATTGTTATAAGAAAACTTGTGTATATTATTTATAGCGTAGTATATGAGCATAAGTTAAAAATAATCGAAAGCGAGAAGGCATTAGTAGGATTTGGTAGAATTGTTTCGCTGATTGAATCAGTTATGTGTATTGTATCTTTTATTAAATCGGTAATCGTATCTTTTATTAAATCGGTAATCGTATCTTTTATTAAAATATATTTTTCAGAAATATTAAATAAAATTCCAGTTGCTGTGGTGAATATAAAAAGAAAAAAAAAAACATTGAATTAGGACTAGAGAGTGAGAACGCGCCTTTACAGCGGCAACCCTGCGCGTAACGCCAAAAAACGTTTGACAGTTGATTGTATGTGAGAAAATTTTGTGTTTACAGAAAAAAAATTTAAGCTTTGCTAGTCGAATGAATATATCATAAGAAATTGTTAAAGATTTTAAGCAAAAGTGTATTTAAAAGGTATTCTTTGAGATGTCATCAGAAGCTGCTGAAAATTCACAACACAGAATGGATCGGAGAAAGAAGCGCACGTCCACTAACCAATACATCTTATATATAGAAATGATGGAGAAAGATGCAGTATTTGCCTCTGGGCGAATACCGCGAGATTACGATCCTAATTATTTACATCGAAAATGGAAGGAATTATCGGACAAATTGAACTCTTGTAGTAACGGTCCCACATTAACAGCCGAAGAATGGCGCAAGGTAAATGATAGTGGAGTGTGATATGACTGTGTGTGTGTGTATGTGTGTGTGTGTGTGTGTGAATAAAAATACATTTTAATTTGACTCGAAATTGTGATTCGCGATTTTAGCGCCTTAATGATTGGAAAAATACTACGCGTTGCAAGTACAGGCGAAGTGTGTCGGGTGAGAAAGATATATCAATGACGTCGTTGGAATTGCGAGCTCTAGAACTTTTCGGTAAATCTCCTAGCAGTTCAGCTCCGCCAGAGCAGGTTACGATACATTTTAAATCGGAAAAAGATGATGAGGACATGGAACATATATCTACAACGGAGACATTCCACAAGCAATTACAGGCGGCCGTCGAAGAAGCCATTGGTGGTGATGAAGATGCTGAACACTTAGTAGAAGCAGAACAAGAAGAAGCTGAAGAAATTTTACCCGAAGCACAGAATACCTCCGTTATCAGTAGTACTGGGGCCGGTGGCGACACAATTGTGGTAGAAGAGACAACATACCATGAAGATGATGTTAAAGGCGATGAGCATTTAGAATTCATTACGCAGCGCCGACCAACTATTGTGTCGTCGTCAACAGCTAATTCTTTGCAAACAGTTGTGACGTCCGCGCCAACAGCAACCGTGACAAAATTAATAAATGGCGATATACCATTAAAACGTTTGAGATCACAGATATCCGATCAGATTATATATGAAGGTAAGCTTGTTAATTAGTTTACATATTTAAATGTGGCATTGCTTCTATCTATTTGGCACTTGCAGTTAAAAAGGCGCCCGCTCAAGCAACCCATACAACGCGGACTTTTACAGGTAAATGGTTTTTTCTTTTGCATGGTTTATTAAAAAAGTGCCATATGTTGAGAACGGAGAGAGCACAGAGTCGCTTCGAAATATAATATATTCTCACATTGCACCAATTTCCAATAGCGTATACATTCAACCAAATTTTATTTATCATTTTTTTTCATAAATTATAAATTAAAATATATAAAATAAAATAATCAATTTTACAGTTACTGCTCCAACTATTCAACATCACCATCAGCAGGCGCAACCGATCTCGATTACGCAGGCACAGCAACAAATTGGGCAGGAATTAACTGCAGCTGGTACAACAGTAATTGCCACCTCCCAAGACATGCGTGAAGTGGCGCGACAATTGAAGAGACTAGCTGACATAAAGGCTGAAAAGTTGAAATTCGAGATTGAACAATTTAAATTTAGAAATCCTGGTTTTAATTATAGCTTTAATCCGTTATAGTACGGTCAGCCATTATTGATTCTTCAATATAAGAAATAAGAAATGCAACTGATTAAATTCATACCACATAATGCTATAATGCCGAAATCGTGGCATCATATTTTACTCCAATTAAGTGAAATTTTTCACATAATTCTTTTTCGTGTTCACGTGGAGTGCATCTATTTCTTTACTATTTACAGGCATTCACACACAAATACACACACAGAAAAACACACAGCCGCGTGTTATCCTTAACTGTAAGCTTAGATTTTAATTCGTTTCGTTCTCTACTTCCAGCCATGTTACCTTTTCACTTGATCAGAGTTTATAATCGTAACTGTTCTCATTTTGTTCGAATCATATTTTTTATGACCTTTTAAAATTTAATGTATTTTAAGTAATAAGTGTTCACATTTTATGTAATTTAGTGCATTTCTCCAAATATCGATTAACGTCAGATTTCAAGAAATATCTATGCTCGTTATATTTCATATTTTCAAATTATATATATGTATATATATATAATGTAGATGTACATATATACATGTAGATATACATATATATACAGATATATATGTACATATATATATCTATAAATATGTAGAGATATATATACAGATATATATATGTAGATATATATACAGATATATTTATATATTTATATATATATATATATATAGATATCTAGATACCTATATATAGATATCTATATCTAGATACCTATATATATATATCTATATATATATCTATATATCTATATATATATATAGATATATAGATATCTTTATATATAAATATATATACATATATATACATACATATATTTTTTTATTTTATTATAATTCGTTTGTACAAATAATAAGAAAAGAGAAAAACTAGATGTGCCCCTGATGCAAAAGTTTGTAAAGAAAACAAAATAAATATATGTAGAATAAACATTTTATCTTTAAAATTAAATAAATAAAATGTCGAAAATAAACAATTGATAAAAATAAAATGGAATGAATAAAATTTATAGCATTTTCTTTGCAAGCAGGTTCTAACGACGGGCGTTGAAATTACGTGATAAATATAAGATAAGAATTTTCCCGTGATTTTAACGAGTGATAATTTACTTTAATGTAGATTTGTATATTTTCCCTTTAAAATGAAGTTTAATCAATAGTTTGAAATGAAAGCCTTAAGGTAAGGAGCTACATTTGTCTCAGTTCTCATAAATATCAGTTGACCAAAGAAGGCTAGCATTAACAATAAGTCATGTCAGTGAAGTATTTTCGTTCTCTAATCTAATCTAAAATTACACCTAAAAAATTCAAAATGTTGTTTGCTTAAAGTAATTACAATTCAAAGCTTAAAATTGTTCAGAGACCATAGTTAAATTTATGTAGTGTTTACATATGCAAGTTTTATAAATTTTCCATGTTGCTTGTGATAAGGCCTAACTGATGGAGACGATAGGGACAATTGAAGTTTTTCAGTTTGGGAGGAATTGAGAACTAAGCAACATATACAGCTAAATATTAATATAAATTGCGTCTGTATGCGTACTTTAAGAACTTTTTCATAAAATTTCTCTTAGGCTCTTGCCGAAAGACAAGAGAATGATCGCATATATAACGTTCAATGTTGTTTTCAATTGAATTTTTTTTTATTATTAAAAAGGGCTTTCGTCTGCATTCTAAACTTTTCTTTTATTGATTGTTATTTTTTATTACTTTCATTTCGCAGCATATTTCGGCGTATTATTTCGTTATGGCAATGATGTGTTTTTATAGTTTAATTTTCAGACCCGCGTTACTTTTGTTCATTGCATTACAAAATATTCGTCAGAAAGTGACTTAAAGTTTTGTGTGTGCATTGAAAAAATATATAAAATTCAATATTTAATTTTTATTTCTTAAGGTCATTATAAAATATTTGTGAATTTGGTGTATTCAGTGTTAATAAGTGGTGTTGCAAAATTATTAGTGTGAAGTACATATTTTACCGGGATAAGACATCAGGAAAACGTACTGTGAGTCAATCATTATTCGTCATATAATTGAAAAATAGACTTCATTTGCTATGAAAACAAGTTCCGAAAAGAGTTCCGATAATTTGCTTTGCCTCATGTGCTTGTGATATAAAGAATATGAGATCTTTTTAATAATTTTAATATTACAATGTTAGAAAGCGCTCGCAATTTTGACTGATAAAAAGTGCCCGTAATTTTTCGAAATTTACCGTTATTTAAAAATAAATTCCTTTTAGAATAAAGAAAGAGTAATGAAACGAATGATGAATTATGTAGGAATAAGCATCAAAAAATATGAATTATGTGAGAATAAGCATCAAAAAATATGAATTATGAGAGAATAAGCATCAAAAAATATGAATTATGTGAGAATAAGCACCAAAAATGTGAATTATGTGAATGCATCAAAAAATGTGAATTATGTGAGAATAAGTATCAAAAATTTTGACTCTTCTCCGAAATATCAAATTAACTACAGAAATTGTAAAAATTATCTTTCGCTTTGAAAGTTTTGGGTCACGCGTTTATTGAAACAATTTTTCGTCAATTTTTAAAATTTTATTTATTTAATCATATTGCGGATTAAGAAGCAGGTGAATGATGTTCAGCTTAACTCTGAATCGAAATTTTGAAGCGTGAAATTCAAAAATTCATATATTAAACAAATGCCTTTTGAAAGTAAATTTTATCTCTTTCCGAAAAACTATTACGTATGAATATACACAAATTTATGTTTCAATGTTTTTTCGACATATTTACTAATTATTGTTATCTCACTATTAATTGTTAAAGGTTGGTTAATTACAAAAAAAATATAAATAATGTAAGAAAAGAAGTAAGAAAATTATATTTAGTTGCAAGAGGTTCGTCGCTTATTATCGCATGGGAGACGTGATGGAATTGCATGCTAATAATTAAAGTCGTAAACGGCTGCCAACTTACCATTTCGTATATTGTGACTTTATATAAAGGTTAAATTTCTTTATTACTAAGAATATATAAAATCTAATAGTTTTGAACGATTTAAGTTTTTCTTTTGGAAAACAGAGACCTGTACATGAGGTGTGGAAGTTTCAAGGCATGAAGAAAATATTGTTTGCAAATGCAGAAATTTTTATGATTTGCGGAAACGCGTCGTTAAATTATAAATTCAGAAAGAATTTTTATATAACATTTTTGTTAAAGAAGATGTTCACGGCAATAAACCAATTGTAAGCTGTGTAAAGTCTTTAGTTGCTAGGACAAATGCACGCGTTCTTTTAGGAAAGGCCTGTGAAAAGTGAGGATTTGAGAAAAGGTATTTTTTTTAAAAAAGGAGTTTTATGTGCATTCGAAGAAGGAAGTGACGAAGAGCCCACATTAAACAATTTCCTGGTCTTAAAAATTAAGATATCGATCTCAAATTTTGTAAAAATATTGAGAAACTTTCTGAAACTTTCTAGTTGCGTAGTTGCAAAAGGAACAAATCGGATAAAAAATCCGATTTTGTATAGAAACTCAGACTCGCTCATTTAATTGTTTTTTTTCCACTTAGATGTGTCGAAATTATGCTTTTTGCTCGTTACTTGTAAACTACAGCGGGATACAATTGTAATATTTTATATATGATATATAAATGATTCTCCAGTGTATGTGTCAGAGGGTTTGCGTCCAAAAATTCCAGTTGTGCTCAAAATTTTCGTGACCTTTGCGCAACGTTTTCCACGTGTTGAATTTCAGACAGAAATTTAGTACGTTTTGCATCAGTTTGTTATCTAATATGGACTATCTTAGCTTATCTTGAATTATTCATTACAATAGTTGGTCGCAAAATTTCGCTGAAAAATGTAAAGTTAATGTGCCGGTACCGCATCGTATTTTTTTCTTAACCATGGGGGCATCGTGGTGGTAGGGAATAGTAACGACAGAAGAGGTGAAAGAAGAGAGGGGAACAGTACTTTTGTGTATGTTCGAGCTGAAACTGGAGACATCTGGAATGATGGGCAAGACCACTACCACCATCTACAAGGTTGCTCCAAAGGCCGACAGCAAAATTAAAGAACGATGAGTCACGGCAGTGTGTTGCTGAGAAAGACGAGTAGTTCTCTTAAAGAAGTTGATTGGTAAGCAAATGTCTTTCGTCTCTCCAGAACGCTTCCCAGACAACAAATCTGTACGTAAATATGAGAAAGGCCGCATCCAAGAGTATCGGGAGTTGCGCACACCCTCTTGTTGCTCATGGGCAGTTGAGCCCTTTGCTGACTGCGGCCACAACTAGAGACTTCGCCCACATATACGAATTATGCTCAATTTTTAACCGGATACGGTTTGATGCGTATTTTACATCGTGTTAAATAACCTGGGCGCGTGGTAGCGTTTGTTGGACATGTTTCCAATGTCTAACAAACATCATATTTTTCTTCTTCTTCATCGACACCATCAAAGGGGAGAGATAGATTAGTCACCAATTTTCCTGGGCGTTAAGAGGCAGCATTGCGTTTTGGTGGCCTTAGAATTAACCCTAATTGTACACTTTGACTCAGATAAAGGGTTTGACTGTAATTAGCAAAGATAGTGATCAAAAATATTGTAATAGAGATCTGTTAGTGCCATTGAAAAAAAACGTGTGTGAGAATTTTAGTAACAAAACGCCACGAAATTTTTGGTGGCCCTAAAATAATGATTTATCTCATCCTGGCGTAGATGTTTCCTTTGGTAGCATTAGCAACAGTATAACATATGGCAGTGGTGTGTCAGGTTGGTTTGTCTCTTCAACTCCAGATAGGCATTCCGTAATTTCTGGAATAGTTTAACCAAGAAATGTTATACCCTTAGACGCATACGGCCAACGCACAAGAAACGCGCACGCACCCGTCTTGATATTCACTACTTGCTCTAAGATTAATCAAAGAAAAAAAAAAAAGCATCCAGCTTCCTCAATTTGTTCTTGTATTGTACATTATTTACTTAAGGTTTCGTTGTGCGCTGTTGATGTTGTGAAAAATCTGTTAATTTACTCGTTTGTCTTTTCTGCTGCTTTGTGGTCGTTTTAATAATGATTTCAATGACTGAAACACTTTATAACTGTCAGGCCAGAGGGCGGTTATTCTAAGCATATCCTACATGTACGCAATAACGATATGTGTTGTGGAAAATTTTTATTTACGTTAGCGTTGAAACGAATAGAAAATGTATGGCAATGCAATGCAATGCAATGCAATGTTACATATGTAGTGCAACAAGTGCTGGTAAAAGATAGCAACGTTGGTACTGTTCATATAAACACTCGTTATTGTACTTATTGTCTTCATATGTTTTTATATGTAATACGTATGTGTCTTGTAAATGAACAGATACGGTTAAAAATAGTAATAGTAAAGGCAATAGATCATCATCACTGTCATCATCATCATCATCATCATTATCATCATCATCATCATCATCATCATGATCATCGTCATCATTGTCATTTCAGATAGTTGCGAGGAAGAAGAAAAAAAAAAGAGGAAAACGAAAATTTTCTCTGCCAAGAATTGCTGCCGTTTGTACGGAAGAAATATTATAAATTATAGTTAAAACAAAAATTTGATTTGTTGCTAAGTTCTACACCTACACCTACATCAATATGTTTGTACATGCATGCATGCATATATACATACATACATACATACATACATACATACATACATACATACATATGAATAGTAGGTGCAATAAAATTGTCTTTTCTGTCGATAGATTTTCGTTGTGCTCTTTACAAAATGTAATTTCACGATTGTCCCGAAATTCGTATATATTTTATCCCCCCGGAGAAAGAATTGAGAACACACATATAACCATCCACATCCACATGTATAAAGCATATAAACTTTGGCGATCTTATTTTCCACACAGGCCACAGTAACTAATGCACAATAGAATATGTATTATACATGAGCCCGAGGAGGTAAACACTACAAAACTTGATAAAATTGTAGTCATTTGCAACCTGACAGCTATGCCATGTCTACACACCGACCTAAGTTAACATACATATATATATGTATATGTATATGTATGGAATAAGTGACTTGACATGCGATCGCATAATGAACGGAATGCCATATAAAATGGAAATGTTTTGTATTGCTTGGGTCATTGAATCGTTAACAAAATTAAATAAAGAAAGAAGAAAAGAAAAGAGAAAAAATGAACGAAGCCTTCGTATACCTACGATGAGAATTGAGAATTGAACTAAGACGATGAACCTACATATGTATCGTCGTACCTCTATCCTTTGCGAAATAATAACGAAAACGTTTTTTAGGCCCTTTATTAATTCAGCGTTACAAAATAAAGTGCAAAATATGCATTTCTTCGATGTTTTTTTTTGCTTTCTGTTGATTTTTTATGCGGTTTGTGTTAATGTTATGCTTGATCTCGTGTCGAAAAGGGTCAATTGATGTTCTTTGTGATGACGGCCGGTACGGTAACAACAATGTTGACTACGAACGACGACGGCGAGTACGATAAATGACGAAAACGACCATCATCAGAAACAAGTTAAAGTATGTTGTTCTGCGATTTTGTTGCAAGCAGCCCACTGCAAAAGTATTTGTATAACTATAAGATTAACATGACTATGGCTAATGCGCTTTCCTGTGATTCTTGTTATTATTATTTTTATTATTTCTTTTCTTTCTTGCACCTATTATTACTTAATAGCGACATACTAAATGTATCAATCATTTTGTAACATACGAAGGAAACCGAAATTGACTTAAATGTTCTCTCCCTTTTTTTTGCTGGTGTTTCAAGGTTACCAAGTTGATAAAAGAGATTACTTTAGGTGAACGATGGCCTACCTACATTCCAAAAGGATTTACATGGATTACGTAAGATCTGTGGTGTTATCAATAATTCGCGAGATAAGAGTCACATAAGCATATGTGGAATATTTCATAGACATTTGCACATGCCTGGTGCGACTTGTTATTAAAAATGCTAGGAGTTCGCCGGCATTGTTAACACGTTAAACGGAAAGCTTAGCGTCAGTAGTTGATGACTGACTGATGAATGTAGAGTTTAATGTAAAGCTAAAAAATTTTTATTGTTCCAAGTAATTATTGAAAATTTATTCAAGAAATTCTCCCAAATAGATAATCTGTGGTGGGTGATACTTAAGAATTTCTTTCTCAATGTAGTAATCATTTGCCATGATAAGTAACTATCTCACGGCATTATGGTTTGGCGCGCGTGGACTGACGGAGATTTTCTTGAAAACTCGCGTGGCAGTTAACGTGTTAAGAAAGTGTTTATATTCCACACAGTAACTGTAATGTCCGGGATGTCCGTAACATCCCGAAGTATTTAAGATATGCACAGCTTTTGTGAATCGACTTAAGCTTGTGTGTCCGTCTATCCATCTGGCTATCGGCCCCTCTTAACTCTTGCTATGCATTTTATGTCATTTTTGAGGAAGTTTGAACGCAATCAAAAACGCAACACGGACGAATTCGGTTGAAACTGGGTTCGATCGCATTTTTCTGATCGTTTCCCGTTCACTTGAATGCAGCCGCCTTCTATCTGCCTCTCTCCACTTCTTCCTAATCATTGCCGTAAATACGGGGGGCATCCCGTGAATGCCTCGTCCGCATGTAAACAACAACAAAAAAAGAAGAAAATAACGCCTAGTTCTGAAAATGTCGCTGTAGAAGAAAATTTGAAATTTTGTCAATTCACAGAATTGTTCGGTAAAAATTGCTGAGGAATAGTATTTTAATATACTAAATTGGTGTGGAAAATTTGGACCGTATGGACCAATTTTAGGGGGGAGGAAACTGCCTCCATGTACCTACTCTTAGGAAAACTAAGATAATTCCATGATAATCAGGTCTAATCTTTAATATATTATGATGAAAATCGGTCCAAATTGTAATTTGACATAAAAATTAACTGCAGTAAGAATGGCCCACCTCTCCATATAAGCTTTCTCACAGAAAGTAAGCCTTTGTCTAACAACAAACATTAATTTTTAAGCCTTATGCTCAAAATAGCTAAAGGATAATAAGGTCTTTGATAAGAAAATTAATTTATCATAATTTGGACCAGGCCAGTACACATGTCGGACTTCCTCGAAAAGTGTGGCTTTCCTAAGAAACAAGAACAAGGTACAATTTTGTCACGAAAATAAAACAAAAGCGCAAAGAAGTGGAAAAGTAAATGTCGGCCGGGTGCGACTATAATATTTTCACGGGCCGTCCCTCATGTGTCAACACTGTGACGATTAGAAGGGAATGGGATAAGAGGAGTGGAGTGTGAGTGCCTCGGAGGTGTAAGTAGCCGAGCATTCACTACAGTTCAGCCACATGCCAAACGAAATTAACGTGTGATTTATCCGGATGTGAATCCAGCTATGCCGACTAGGCGGTTGCGCTTCTTGTCTTCTTCTCTAACCAGTCGTTTGTAGGTAACGAAAGAAACAAAAAAATTGTATTCATTTTGCTGAAAATCTTTAACACGCCCTATCTGAAACTTGGGCATAAATGAAACCATATAGTACTTATTTTTTTTCAATTCGGAAAATGTGTTGGAACCAAATCTGTTCCTACGATGAGTTTACAGACGACTTTAATAAATATGATAAAAGCCTTCTCATTGGACTTTACGCCCATTGTGGCACTGCACTAGTGCCTAGAGAAGTTCCTCATCACTAAAATCAGACTCATTTCCAAACTCGACTCATGGCCGTTGATCATAAAAACATGCGCTGCTGGCTTCATTGGCTATTGGTGTTCATTTTTGCGCTCTTAAGCTTTGCATTCGTACAGTGCACGGACACAGTCTTGCACTAATCGAGTATCTACTGTAGCCTTTCTAACCGTTACAAACAGAAGGATTAGTGTAGCATGATTTTACATGTACGCGTGTGTTGCCTTCACATAAAGCAAGATAGAACGAAACCCATAGAAATCGTACAAATCTTTACAATTAATATTTTTGATATCCTTTTATGAAAATATGAGGAAGAAAATAAGCAATAAAAATGTTTTACTATCTTCATGGTGAGTGTCCACGATTCATCCTAAGGCAAGAATACATTTTTCAGTTTAGTTTCTTCATTTTTTGTGAAATTCCTTAACTGAATTGCACTTTATTTTTGGTTGAAGGCAAGAAAAATTTTCTTTTCTTTTTCACTTCTCTCTTGCTGCTAGCTTAGAAACAAATCTAGAAGAAATTTCGCGTATATATATGCAGTGAGAAAATGTTTCATCGCAAGAAGCAAATGCCTTCAATTCTGCTTCAATCTGCGTTTGTATTTTATTATTGTTTTTTATACTGATTTGGGATGATCGGCCGCTTGGCTTTTCAACTGAACTAAAATGTATCAGAGATGGTGATTCAATTCTTCGCACATCGAGCATTCGGCTGCATACTTACCTCTACACTGCATAACTAGAGGCAATTGACACCGAATTTGTTGTTGCATTATTCGTAACTAAATTTTGTTCTTTTGTTCATTAAAAGAAGAAATGAAGACAATTTCACAACTGAGCAATAGAGGTTGACATTCGGGAAAGCTCTTAAGAAGGAGACTCCATCCAGCTTACTTATGCACCTCCCTTTTAAGATTAACGGCTTATCGTTCTGCGCACATTCTCAGTTCAAATTTTTAGACATTTTACGAAATTCGTAATGCGCTTGTCTGGATGGGTTTATAGAAAATTTCTATGCCACGTAAAACTTTGTTTAAGCAAATTTTATTTAGCCTTGTTTTAAACCACATTCTCCCTATGTACCAGATAAGTCAATACGAAAACGGAATTTTCGTATACAAAATACTTATTTATTGCAGAAAAGCACTGCGGGCGGGCCGCGGCCAGACATTAAATAGCCTCGACCACCCCATAGGTATTCATGTAACGACTTTTTATATGGAAAGAGGTCGAGAAAAGGTCCGACCCGAACCATTTTCAATAGTGTTCGTTCTTTGCACGTCACTATACCGCATTTCATCAAAATATCCCCAAAATTTTGACCTTTGGGTTGAAAACAAGGCGAATAGACGGACAGACAAGCTTAGACAGTTGCAGAAAGTGATACTGGGTTTATCTCAAGTCTTTCTGCGTGTTGCATACATTCACCTACAAGTTAGAAACGTGTCTGGATTTCTTCTACACATCAAGCACAAACACAAAAGTGGAATTTTTCGAAAGAGTGCAAAGAAATTCTTAATTCTTATGATTGAACCCCTTAAGGGCGCTTGCTCTTTTTGTATTTTACAAAAGAAGACGACGACCACTTGATCTCTTGCTTCTTATTTTGTTGCCGCTCTCGGATTAATTGTCGCCGCAAAGTTCCATTTAGCACTTACTACGTTTTTGACGAAATTGAAGTAAATTACGAAACGAAAGAAATTAAATCAAGTGATCAGGAATTTCCCGCGCAGAAGAAGTACGCATGGTTGCGTTCCTTTTCTCAATTTGTTAACCAAGCATTCCACGTCTTGCGCACTTATTTCTTGCAGTAAAATAGCAAAGAGCATGAAAACGAATCTAAAACACAAAAAGTGAGAAAAACCACAGGCTACGAAAAAGGAGTTCGTTACTTCCTAAAGGAGAAAGTCTACTACTTATCATTGTATTAATACGGATTGAAAACCAGTTAAAAAATGTAACTGGAAAACTTTTGATATTTTCCTTTACTTCAACCGCTTTCTGTAGCCACTATACCCAGGGCGGAGTACTCGCTTTGCCATATGTTTGTAATGTGAAGAGCGAAGAGTTGCAGCAAGTGTCTTTCTGACCTGTACGCCTTTTGCTTACGCATGACTATGTCGCCAAAGGTTTCTTTGTTATTAGCGTATTTCAAAACATGTTTTCATCACTTCTCTTGGAGTCAATTCAAAAGGTAGTGAAGCGAATTCATTGGTCCCTGATATCACGGCTGTCGGTGCAGATCCTAGCTCGATGTGGGAAGTTTGGATAACTTGAACACTCTCTTATATAATCCTTCTTACGAAACGTAGCCCTTCATGCGGGAAGGTGGTCTAATTTTTAATACTTCACGGGGGGAAATGACTAATAACAGTAACAAAGCATAAAACGTCAACTTTATTTTTCTTTTTTTTGGTCCAATCAATCATCAATCACTCAGGGGATGTCCATCCGTGTCACACGGCTGTGTGATGCTCAGAAAGAAATTGGGAAAGAGACATGGGTGTGGCCGCAGCCTATTGTGTGTGTGCCCAATACCAACTGTTATATTGACTCGCAGCACTCGCTGCTTGTACGACCAAAGTAAATTCTACAGCAATTGAGATATGAACCTTCGAACAATTACTTCGTAACGGCAATTCTTATCCGCTCGGCTACTTGGCTTTTATACGTTTATTTCTTATATCGCGTCTCGTACCAGGCTTCTTATGAACAATCAACCTTTATCGGCTGACTAGGACGAGCTGAGGGTGCAGCCTGTGATTATCGACTTAATCGTCGCTACTCTTATAGACGCGACTATGGGCTATAGCTTACTTACAAAATGCTGCGTAATTGTGCAGAAATAAATTTTGAATATATGTATATATACGCACGATGCGCTACACTGTCGATATACCGAATAAATGAATCTCATCTACAGCCAGTGGTTCTTTTATTTCTCTTCTTTTTTTTTTTTTGTTAAAATTTATAAGTAAATATTTTTGTTTTTATTTAAAGTAAAATTAAAGGAAAAACTCTTGACAGCTTTTGATGACAAGGTTTGACAATTTTTCTGCTGTGTGTGATAATGATTATATTGAAGAAATCTTGTGAATTCTTTCATATGCCCACAATTGGTGCTGTCAGCTTATTAAACTTCTGTCGCTACAGCAAGTATCAGCAGAGTAGAGTAGACTGCGAGGAAAAAAGAAAAGGAAAATAATTCCGTATACATATGTAAATGTATACATACTTTGTTTGATTGAACTTTCATCACTTTGGAAAGAGACTGATTCCCGCATGAACGAATTATATTTATGCAGATGGATGGAATCAAAATGCGAATTGTAAATGTGTGCAATGGAACGTGTAGAGTATACTTGCATGTGTTACATTATATGTATACTTGTATGTACATATATGCAAAGAAATATATGAATTGCATAAGAAAACAGTATTCGGCAGCTGTTGCAGTTGTTGACCTTTTAAGTACAATGGACAACAATACTAACAACAGTAAATTTGTGTTTTTTTTTTTTTTGTTTTTTTTTCTTGCTTTTTTACGGTTTTAACTGCATTGACGTCTGTGCGAGAATAAACGAATATCATCTAGTAAGTATATATAAGTGGATGTCTACACATATACATTTACAAGTGAGTGTGTGAATAGATTTGTGTGTTTATGTTTAAAGAATAGAAGGAGTTTGGGTTTTACAACAGCGCTATGCAATAGTCGATATCATGGTTATAGTTGCATTAGTTGTTGTTGTTGTTATTATTGTTGTTATTTTATTTTATTCTATTTTTTATACTGGTTTGTTTGTTTGTGTAACAAGCATTTGTAACAGATGATGCGTTCTGAAGACAAACGATATCCACTGAATAAATCAGTGAGTGTACACATCCATACATACATACATACATTCATATATATACACACACACAGAAACACACACATACATATATGCATATATATACATATATATATATATATATATATCTATATATATATATATATATATATATATGTACATACGCTCACACTCGCCCTCAAATATCTACACAATTACCCAGAACTCTTTTAAGTACCAAAAGTGCATCAATGAAGCATTTGAGTTACAAATACCAAAAACAAAAAATCAAAACAAAACTAAAACAAATTGTAACAACGCGAATAATTGCATTTGTTGGGATTGATAGTGAAGACCAAGTGTAAGTGCATTGCTCGAGAAATGCTTGTAACAACAGCAAGCATACGCTTTATACAGCGCACAGCAAAGGCATGGAAATTTGATTCATTACTGCATCCACAATTATTGTGCATTTGATTTGGTACGGATTTGATCCTTCGCTGTCATTAATGGGCCAAAATACATATACACGTACATGTACACAAATAAACGTAAACATAAACATTCACACACATTCACACTCAGATACTCAGATACTATTGTTTCGTAACGGCCACAAAAGCAATTTCTCAATGCTTAGGTTCATATGAATATATATGTGTGTTTACACATACATTATATGTATGTGACGAGGCTGTTGATTCCATTCTGTTGGCTGTCTGTTTATCGTGTGAATAGTTACGACACGACAGGGACAATAACCGCGCGCGCGTTCGTAATTTTCTTCTGCTGGTAGTTGTCAATTTGTTTGAATTTTATTTTATGTTGTTATTGCCTCGATTGTTCTTGTTGTTCTCGATGATGCAGCTATACCACGTGATCGTTCACTATCATTTCATACAATAATACACACAATTGTATGGCATGTTATACGGTTGTAATCCTAAATCGTCCAACAAACAACAGCAGAATGTTTTGCTGCTTGCACAGTAAACAACAGTTTTTTGACCCTTTGAAATAATTTGTATGAGCGTTTGTGTGTGTGTGTGTGTGTGTGTGCGTTTATAAAGAAAATCAAACAAAAAAAAAACAATATTAAGTACAATTGTTAAATGTGTAACTTACACATGCGCCATATGCCAGATTTCCGATCGATGTGAGTGTTGGGTGTTGTTGTGCATGCATATAATCAAACAACTGGTGGTGCTGGTGCTGTTGCTGCTGCTGCTGCTGCTGTTTCTGTTGCTGTTGCTGTTGCTGTTGCTGTTGCTGTTGCTGTTGCTGTTGCCATTACTGCTTTTGATACTACATTGGTGCGTTGGTGGTGGTTTTACGGAGAGTCCAGAAGGCAAGGCGAAGGTTCAAGAATTATAGAAAAGCTAACAAATTTTTTAAGAGTCTTCACTCACTCACTGAATAAAAGGAAAACGTAACCATAGCAATCGCACACACCAGCCTTTGCTGGTGCAACAGGTAAATACGGATTGACGGTAATTGGTTGACGTTTGTCTAGCATTTGAATTTACGATTGACTACACTCGCACTAACAATTCTACTTCTCGGACACATTGCTGTATGCATATTCTGCCTTTAATGCAATAACGATGATAATAAATACTAACTTGTTTACTTATTTCCCATCACACGTACTCGTCTGCATCCGATGTACATGCACGATGTGTACATACATAGGAGTTAAGCAAAACAAATACATTTACAAAATTGAATTTAATTCATATGGTAATCGGTCATGCGGCATTCTATTGTTCATAAGAATAAACACAAGCACAAATATACAGTGCGAGTAAAGAGTACGCGTACTTACGAAGTATGTAATAATTACTTCTCGATCTAAATTTCTTGTACGATAGTCGGCTTGAAAGAAGAAAGGAAGTGCTGATCATACACCGAGCCTTTCGCACTGAGGGTGATTTCAGTGATTTCGTTTGAAAGAAAAATATTTTCCAGTGCGTTTAAAAGCTTTTAGAAGATAAACACATGTGTGGATGGTACATCGGTCAACAATGTCCAGGATTAAGTAGAAAGATATATACACTTTTCTCTTTTGTAAAAAATCGGTTTTACTCATCAATACTGTTTTCTTCATGACAAAATACAAGCAAATCAACGTTTCTTTACCATTGCTATGTCTTTTGCATAGCGCTTTTTGTCAAGCGCTTCAGCTTGGTTTCTACAGCATGCTCTTAAAAGTCTGTAAATAGATAATTCCTGCTAGGCATCATATCGAGAGAACGTCATGGGCGCGGATGGCAGGTGGAACAACAATTCGAACTTCAATTCATGTGTTTTGACCATTGTAACCATCGAGCTGTGGGAGGGTGCATTTGTTGCTTTGCGAGTAAACGCGGTACTCATTTGGAAAGCCGCTTATGATATTATTTGCCTAGTGCAGGCAGAAGTGTATGCAATCTCCGTATGTCCTCCTGAATACTTAAGAAGGCAATGCAGGGGAGAGCTCACCTGCATTTACTTCGTCAATCAGGCCGCCATAAAGGCCCTGAAAGGGCAAACGGTAACATCTAGGCTCGTGTTGAAGTGGCTTCAGACATTGATTGAGCTCAGCAAGCCTAATGACATACACCTAATATGGATGGCTGGCCACTCCGGTACTAAGGGCAACGAAAGGGCTAACAGAGGGGCCTGAGCGACCATCATAGTTCCTGCACTTTTTTATGGCATATCAAGAAGCCATATTACTAGGTTGACATTGTAATGGGCACAGAAAAAGTCGGATTGCCGCTGGAAGAAAAACGGGCATGGGTCCTATAGATCTTTTAGATCACGGTTCGCATTGCCCACACTATTAATAATAATAGGAACAGGAATACCTAATGCAAGTTCACTTTTTATTTATGGAGATTGCGTGCACCACGATCTGTACCCCTAGGATCTCGTTTAAAACCGAGGAGAATACTTACCATAGCTCTTTTTAAATCAACGGTGAGAGTGTGCACGTAATTTGTTCCTTTCCAAAACCCACTTATGAAACTTGAACCTTTCCATTGTTTTGAAAGTAACAAAAGAAGTTGCACTTAAACCACAGTAACCCGTCAACAAATGATTAAGAGAACGCGAAATTTTGATAGGCTTCGTTGGAGAGTTACGACTTTCTAAAAATGGATGGCTTTCTACGATCGTATATGTTTTCCGGTATGTCATAAATTAAACTTTAATTAAAATAAAAATATACAAAAATAAAGGTAATCCAAAGACACTGATTTGGCATCGGTGGAAGGTGAAATTAAGCTCCTAGATTTTGATATGATTTCAGTGAAATTGTGCTTATGTCGTGATTAACTTTGACTTTTTTATATGATGGAAAACGTAATTGTTGTGGATTTTCTTAAAATGCTACATAAATTGAAGATGGGGACGGCGGTACACCTACAGCTTAAACTCATTCTTAAAAATGTTAACCCGATCGAAGACTAAAATAGACGAAAACAGTAAACTGCCCTACTCTCTAACGTTCGGTGCGCACGGCTGTTTTTTTTCGATTTCTACAGGATGCACGCGAAAATTTTCATCGTATGTCTATTACAGTCTTTGAGTAACGAAATTTGACAGCAGCGGACAACAGAATGAATGGCAAGGGCGTTATTTTACTATCTTGAGTTGTTTTCATGGAAAACTTAACCCTTTATTAACATTTCTTGCGTCACTTGTATCTGCAACGTGCTAATAGGCACCTTCTCAACATTATTTCAGAACAGATATGCCGTAGACATAATCTTGTTGAATGTTACTCTGCTACGCTCGACTTCAGGCGGCGGCTGGCCAGGAAGTCATTCGTCATTCGATTTTCATGTCCCTTGTGACTTGTAATAGTTGTCCAATAGATCATGGCATCCGATGCTACCTTCATCTAAAGTAGACAGACAATAATTAAGCCTTTTCTTCTTATCCTAGTCAGGTGGCATGTTGGAGCCCCATTTCGCCCACTATGCGATTTAATCCATTCTTTCATTATTTGCACGCTCTTGCACACAAAGTCACGCGGCCAAGTAGACGCGGCTGCTTGAAAAACCTTGTTTAGAATAAGCTTTTCCCGCTGGGAGCGCTGCGTATGCACTTGTCATTCCATTTATATTAATTTTCTTGCTTGCTTTTCAAAGTTGTATTTCACGCTTAAAAGGATTTTTATGCAACAATTAATTTTATTTTATATCCAAGAAAAAAAAGACAAAAAAAAATCGTTGCTGTAACTGCATTATTGGTGACATATGATAGATATAAACATTATTGTATGCGTTAGTTGCACTACAGGCGGCCGCGTCCCTATCGACATTAGGCGGCAAAGACGACTGCAAAGATGAGCAAAACTTATAAGAAATGAAAATGTTTTAATTGTCGGTTTATGGCCGTGCAATGGCACCATGAGCACCGATGGACAGGTTATCAGGTGTTGGTATTATTATTTTCGAGTATTTTATGTATAAAAGTTCTTCATACTGACGCCGTAACAAAGAAATGATACGCGCAATAAAAACTGGTATAGACTGTATGTCACGTTGTGTTACATCAGCGCATTACTGAGGATATCAATTAAATTGAAAACGTTAATATCTTTAAAACGTGTGCAGAAAAGTGTTGGTTAGCGCTGGAAGTTCTTAGACTTAGGCTTGTCATGCGATGGCATTATTATGTTGCAGTTGCTGTACATATTGAAACAACGACGACACAACGGATATGTCTGCAAACTGCATACTGAAGTCATTTAATTTTCTACCACACTACACTAGCGGTGTACGTATGACACGCCGACATAAAGATCGAAGAAACAACGACGCAAAGCATTTGCCGCTTAGCGGTTCTTTACGGACTTTATGGCCTTTCATTGTATTTAACATACTCGTATGATATTTAAGATTTGGTCAATTGTACGTGTAACGCATGTAATTGGTTATGAAAGCAAGCAAGCAAACGCTAAGTAAATATTTTTACATTTTGCAGTGCGATACGCACACGTTTGCTGGCTTTTGCTTTGGGTGCGCAGGAACGCTTTATGATAGGTCTTTATTTATAGTTTGCATTTTATACATTTTTTATGCGTACGTGATGCGTACATTTTGATAACAAACGCTTGACTTTATGTCAATCACCTTTATAAGGCATACCCCAGCCGATCAGTCAAATATGATTAACATGTTACTATAGACGCCATATATGGACATAAAAAAATATTTGCCTATAATTATTTAAGCAGATTTATTTTGAAAGATATACACACTACCGGTATAACAGGGGCAAAGCTCCTTATTTATGCCTAGATAGAGTCTAAAGTTTCAGAGGTTCTATGGTGTAAGAAATTTATTTTTGCTTTGATGGGAGTTTTTGATGTCTTTTACTTCAAAAAAATAGAACGAATATTCAAAATAATTAATTGCGGGCGTGACGACTGGACAATTAAGACTTTTAGATGGCTTTAGGAAATATATTTGTAATAAATTTCAAGGGAAACTCGGTTATGGAGAGGGCGTCAAGTTTGGTCTCGTTTTAATAAAAAATAATCGACTGGACAAATGGACGGACGAATAGATAGTTAGGGTTAAATGATGAATTTGAGTTAAATTAATATAAAGTCTTCGGCTAATGAAAAGTACGTGCGTATGTGTTGCATACCTATTTCTAGATAACACAAACGTATGTCTTCAAGGAGTTAATGAGTATACATTTCCATAAAGATTTAGTCCACAAGCAAACGTTCGCGAAGTGAACACTACGTCAAAAGCCGCTGGTGGGGGTTAAGCTTAGGGAAGGTAAACTACTAACTCTGCGACCCCTATGCATACATCGCTGCCGTGGCCAAGGCCAAATCTATTTCAAATCTCTGCCTGCCTTCACAGCGTTTGTCCGATTAATGTCCCTTCTACGAATTAGAAAACAACCAGTGCTGCCACGAATGTACTCGAAATCGCGTCAATGTTGTCAACACATAAAACATTGGGACTTAATTTTAACACAAAGTGTCGAGATGATTGACAACCACGCCACAGATTTCCCTTCGATTTTTCAATGACCGAAGATACAAGTGACATCTCTCATGCTTTCCAGCCCAGCTACCGCTTTTCTAGTTCACAGACCTTTAATGTTGTGTAACTAAAAGAAGAAGAAAATCTATTCCGGTAGACTCTTCTTCAATTCTTTGTGGGTACAAATGGAGAATCAAATCTTAGTGTATTTATCAAAAAAAAGATCATTTAAAATCACACCATCCTTTAGAGATGTTGATCAGTTATATGCCTTAAGCTTTTAGAAGTCCTTCTGTAGATTTAATTTCTTAAGATAAAACATGACTAAGCACGAATTTCTTCGAACATTTCTAGTCTTTCTGTTAAAAATGTTTCTATTCTAATCTAATGTTTCTATTCCAATAAGAATCTCATGATTTTTCTCAGTGCTTTTAAATGTCTTATAAAGAATTTCTTTTGGGTGGACATCAGTGGGCTTTATTGAAGATGAAACGTTTTCTTAAAGTACGACTGTTACAATTTAGGTCGATTAGTAAAAGTCATCAACATTTTCTCCCCTTTGTTTTTGCAAAAAGCGTTCGATAAAAAAGTTAAATTTTTTTTGCAAGACATAAGAATACAGCAATTGATAAATTCCTAGGGCGGCACTATGTGCTTAGCAGGCATAATACTGCGCCTATCTGCCACAATATTTCACTTACCAGTCATAGTATCGCACTTATCTACCGCACTATTGCACTTACTTGCCTTGGTATTGCGCTCACCTGCTACAGTATAGTACCTATATGCGGTAACAGCTATAATATTGCGTTGGCTTGCCATAGTATAGCCTTAGTGCAGCGTTAGACTATTGCAGTACTGGTCTTACCAGCCATACTACTGCAATAACCTCCTATTGTATTACAGTTATTAGTTCTAGTACTGCACTTATCTGTCATATTATTGTACTTATCGGCCGTAGTATGGCGTTCACCAGCCACGGTTCTACAGTTATCACCCACACTATTGCGCTCAAAGAAAACACTACTGCCTTAGTAACGTACAGAGTACTGCTGCAGTAGTGTACTTATCTACCATAGCGCAGCATTTACACACCGGTAGTACTGCAATTACTTTCAATGCGCTTCGAATCTGTTTCTAAACGGCCTCTTTCTCAGTGTAGAGAGCAATGGAACGATATATGTTCTTTACTAGGGCGATACATGCAATGCAAGTGAAAGTTTACCCATCTCCAATTATTTTTATCTCCGAACAATATGTCTGTAACTTTAACATTTATGAAGTATATATAATATATATGTACCAACTTACGGCGATGTTATCTGTCGCTTCGAAGATAATCTTGTGAAAAGCGCTTTTATTTGAATTTGGGTTTTTTTTTGTTTTTACTCGTTAGTATGCATTTTCACAAAATTTCTAAAACCAGTTTATTGTAGTTGTTGCTGTTGTTGTTGTTGTTGTTACTATTATTATTATTACTGTTGTTTTACGTTGAAGGCTTCATTTAACGATTTTAAATTACAAGTAAATATCTCTTATTGCCGTGTAATGTTGCCAATCAAATCATTAAAGAGTTTTAAAGGCAAGAATTGTCACACACAAACACATATATATATATATACACACATACGCAGCTTAACACAATTGTAGTTGCGCGATCTTCATTGTTTTATCTCTTTTTGTTGCTGTTGTTGTCGTTTTCGTTGTTGCTCTACTATGGCCATTTCGTTGTTATTACTGTTGTTGTGTGTCACGTTTAAGGTGTTATTGCGATCATTGTTACACCAATTATGGAGAAATCAGTTTCCATTGACAGATTAATTGATTGCGTATATACCCATGTGTGTGTTTTTGTGCATGTGTGGATTTTCGTTTTTTGAACAGCATGTAGTTATCTTCTTAGTCGCTTTGTCGTGTCTGTCTAATTTTAAGCTAATTGTTATTGTCGGTTTCCAGCAAAGTCTAAATGGTGTTGTTTGAGGAAACGAAACACAATTTTCTGGGCATGTGTCGTTGTGAAGTGTAAGGAAGTTTAAATGCGATTGAATTGCATTTATTTATATCGAATCGAATCGCATCTCATTTTTAATAAAAATAAAAAACAGGTTAATCGTTGCCTTTGTGTTTATTGAAAATGCACGAGTTTTGTTCAGTTAAAGCCCAGATTTAAATAAGCGATTAATTCCAACCACGTTCAAGGGTATGCAGCAGACGTTGACAATCAGCCTCAGCTACTGCTTGAAAATGTTCTGCAACGATTTTCTTTTCGATGCCATTAAAACATACGGAAAAGAATGATGACGACAGGACGAAGATGTTGACCTTTATGTGGAAGAAGGCACGAGGAAGGTGGAGGAAGGCACTGCTCACGTCAAAATCTTTCAAAACTGATTGAGGGAAATTCAAGCCCAGGAACATCAAGATGTGCTCTCCACTATGGGTGTCGTATCGTGAAAAGCAAAGCAAGCAAAGTCGTTTAAAACTTCCACCATTTTCACATTTATTAATATAATTTTTATTGATATATCCTACTGTCCTGATCTTTAATGAAAATTTATGTAAATGTACGCGAACTCAATTTAAATTAAATTAAATTTGAAATTACTTCGCGGTTTAATTCAATTCATTTTAAGTTCACTACAACTTCAATTAAACCTTGGCTACGTTTTCGCAAGTTTAATGCCCGTAGTCGAGGAGAATCTGTTAGTGAGCTCTTCTAACCATTGCCAAATGAACGGAAACGTCTACGTTTGAGCACTTCAGCGTCACGTTTACGCTGTACCTTTCAAAACGCGTTTTTTCTCAGGCAACTTCGGTGGTAAGCTCGCTACAGCATTTCTCAGTATTCCCCCCTGAAAACTTAGGGGGGAGAACCTTTTGAGGCGTCTCTTGCTTGTTTGTTTTGTATGGCTGTCTTGTCATTCAATCAACCGCATATTATTTCTTCCTTCTACAATATTATCTTGTAGGCCAACGTTGGTTCTTTCAATTCACATAACGTTAACATGTGAGAAATATAGTTGTATGTAAAACAGTTCTTGATAATACATACTAACAGGCCAAACCGGAAAATTCTGTCCGTTCTTATAATGAAATACAATCCTATTTTCCGAATATGATCCGAAATCTCCGGTGTGATCACAAAAGAATTCTGCTCTAACACAACTTTGATCGCATCGTAGATGCGTAGACCAAAAATCGTTGCCCAAAGCGCGGCTTATCAAAAAGTTCGAACCATCTTCTGCATGTTCTATCAGAAATGCTATCCTCGCCAAACACTTTCGTACACAATATAGTGGCGTAAACGAACTTTATCAGTAGCCACGCGTACAAGATCGCGTCTCATTTAACATTAACGTAAATCTTCTTCAATATGCTATATGCATCGGTGATAAAAAGAGAGAACCAAATGGATGTGCGCATGCTTGCTGAAATCGGAACGGACAGAACTTTGCGGTAGACCTAATGCGTCAACCAGCGATGATATTAATTTCAATATCTAGCAAGAGCAAACGCACTACATTTGTTGTCTTTAAGTGAGTTCAGTCAACTGAGAACTTCTGGACCATGGGAAAGACAGTTCTAACAGCTATGACTACATGTAAATGGCGAGTAAAAGATGAAATCGCCGCACAATTAACGACAAGGGGAACGTAAATGAAATGCTAAGACGATGTAATCACTTGGATGGCTCCGCTAGAACCGACTACCTTTTACATGGAATAGTGGCGTAGGTAAGCATTTTCGAACAAATAGCTCGATTTCCGAGTTGTTTCATCAGTAGAGCTGCTTTTCTGTCTAAAATGGAGATCAGTCAGACGGCTAATCAAAACACTTGGTATTGCCAACGACCAAGTGCAGTTTATTTGTTAACAACGAAATTATTTCAAATGTCGCATGTATTATAAATTCTAGGGCACTAGAGATTTACGCTTAATTCTTTAAATGCTTACGAGAGTCATTTGAATGCCTCAAGGTACCAATGAAACTAAAGTTTGTTTTTTTTTTTTTTTAAATTCTTTTCATATAATATTTATTTATGAGTTTCTTTATTGGACATAAAATGCTAAAAATTATTGTAATATTTATTGCAGTTATTTCTAAATGTTTAAAACACTAAAATTCAAAAATTCTTTCAATTTTTTATTTATTTTAAATACGAATTTTTTTATATTTTATCGAATATTTTTAAAATTTAAAGTAAAATCATTTTGTATGAAAGAAATTTTGCAACATAGACATAAACTAATTGCTAATTACATAAATTTACATAATAATATAAGTAAACAGTGAAAACAGCATTAACCAGTGATGTCAACTATGAAGCGATTTTTGCCAATTTATTGTGAAAGATCCCTTCGCCATTTTGCCGCTATGAAAACTTTATTTAGTAGATAGGGAAGAAGACCTATTTCTGTTTCTCATGGTTGTTTCAATTATTTACCTACGTCGGTCGGTCTGTGCGTCGCGAAAAGTCTGCTTTGAAGGGGCGAATCCTTTCAATAAAAGGCTAAAATTACTCTTCAATGTTTTGTTGTTCTCTTAAATACTTTATCGACTAAAACTTAAAAAGACTTATTAAACCACTTCGTAAAGTATGTTTAAATTTTAATATAAATTCGAATTTTGAATTAAGTCAGTTCTGCCTTTCCCTTCGTTTTTGAGCTCTTAGGAAACAGAAATTTCAAATAGTCTTTCTTAAGAGAGTAAGAAGATCTTTCTTATCTGCTTCATTCAATCTTAAGAGAAAAATTTAAAAGATTGTGTGGTTCCCCTTAACGCCTTCGAGAGATTAGAAGAATAATTTGAAAATATTAAAAGCGAAGGAAAATTCATTTTTATCAGCGCGGTAAAGTATTCGTCTGCTCGACTTTTATCTGCGCTTTCATAAAAGATCAAATATACGAAATTGGGAACAGCTGCAAGAAATATATTGAACAATAAGGAGACACTAAATAAATACACTAAATAAAAAAATAAATAAAAGCCAACTATAAAATTATTTTGTTGTTATGTAAGTCAAGCCTAAACTTTTATAAAGAATCGCCCACTAATTCTTGAATCGGAATAGAGAAGACAAGTCTCAAGCTTCCTCAGAATCGCAGAATATTACCAAGCATGGTATAGCTCAGTATAGCATCTCTATTCATAGCCGTCAACGGAAATATCAAGAAGTGATATTAGCTATCAGTTTCTGGTCCATTTCGGTTTTTCACTTGTTTGGAAGGGAGGCGATTGTTGACATGTTTTTTTTTAATATGAGGAGTCACGCAGCAGATGTTCCCTGTACATGATAACGCTCGGAAACAAATGAGTTAAAAAACGAGGTAAGGAGATGGAAGATCGCAGCCTAATGGGCTTGTACTCAATCAATAAGTGTTATGCTTTACCGACTGAACACTTACTATAGTTCCAACCGACGGAAACTCTGTCGGTTTGGACCCGCGATCATCGATTTAGTAGTCGCGGTTTTCGGCTACTCTTCTCTTCGGAAAGAAAGGTGTGACGATTTCAAGCCATTTTTAACTTGTCGTAGACTGCATAACTTGCATCTCTAGGACAACCACCATAAGCGTAAGTTTTCTTTCAGATATGTGGTTAATGTGGTCCTGAATCGAAATTTACAATGAAAATATCTTTAAATATATTTCCACGACGTGAAGGGAGCCCGCTTTGTATAGGATAAAATCGCGGCGATTAGTTGGAAACTGGAAAAAATGGATTGGAGTTACTACTTTGAATTGTTTATCGATGGAGGTGTGGCAGGAATGTATGTCAACTGATTGGTCGAATGGTTGGTAAGAAAAATTTGCTTTTTTAAAACAAAAAAATAGTAAAAGAAACGAAGAAACGTGAGCACAAGATGATGAAGACGAACTTCGCTGGGATATTATTCATTAGTGAGATTTCGAGCTATGAGCATTTTTATAGAATTCTTTTTATAATCGCCGTAGGATCTGGCTGTTTTTTCTCTTATCGCGCTCGACAAGGGCTCAGAAAATAAAAAGCGAAGAGAAGCTTTCGTTTTTATTAACAAAGTAATGCATTTTTTATTGGACTCTTTTTGTTTTAAATTCATTTTTTATTAATAATTGACATCACTGATATTTAATAATTTCTGTGATCTTTTAATAGCGACAACAATTAATTTACACTCATTAGATAACATTTAAAAAGGAATTTATAAAATTTTTTATTGTATGCTATGTATTGTAATAATATGTTGTTTATGTTGATTATTTTGTTGGTGTAGATTATTTATTGTTGAATATATGTATGTTGTGTGCGTTTTCGTTTCTTTCATATTCTTTGTCTACATTAAATTCAATTATCGTATCCATATATAGATTAAACATTTGAAAAAAGTGGCAGTTTTGTTTTGTTTTATTCTTTTTTTTTTTTTGTTTTTTTTAATTGAATGAATTTTTTCTCTTGATTTACATTTTTTTAAATCCTGTTAATTATGAAATGTGACTCTTTTTAAAAAGGGAAAAAATAATAAAATTGTCTTAAACACACTCATCACAAAATGGGTCGAGCCCGCAATGAGTTTAAGCAAAAAAAAAAAAACAAAAAAAAAAAAACTAAAAACTATAATAATTTTCTTCCTCTTCCTCCTCTTGATATCAAATTTAAAAATAAAATCACATTTTTAAAGACTTGCGCATAGATATGTTTAAAATCTAAACGATTTGATTATATATAAAATTAAAATAAATTTTCGCATATGTGCTGTTTGTGTAGAACAGAATGAGACGTAAAATCAATTTACTTTCATATCATGTCAATCTTATTTAAAGTATGGCTTCATTTCCTTCGAATCTCAATCTATAAAAGGCTAACCAAATTCTTTAACAGCAAGTTTTCGAAAACAAAAATGTGTTGCTTAAAAAAAAAAAAGGCACATAATTTTATTTCTCTCTTTTACAAGTAAATATCCAAAGCTTTTTTAATTTCGAACTCAAGAATTAATTTATAAAAGGGTTTCACGTTACTCTTACCATTGCCATAACTATTAAGAGTCATTTATATGATGCGTTTATCTAAATAATCACGAAAGAAAAAATCTGCAATAAAAAAAGAAAGAAAAAAATTATGTTACAAAAAGACGAAAGCAATTGTCGACAATATGTACGAACAGGGAGGAGAGTCTGGCAATATCGATCGCGGAATTAATACCGACTTTATTAGATAGTGGACCTATCTCGAAACTTTTTGAAATTTTCTTTACTTATATGGGGGATATCACACCATTTTGGGCTTCTCCGTTTCTCCCTGACTGTTTGTCTGCCTGTCTGTTGGAAAAGTAATCTATGTACTGAAAACTTTGTCCGGAGAAATGAACCCTCCATCTTGAATTTCCTGCTTTACTACTCTCGCCAGTTTAAGATTGCAAATCATCAAGATCGACATAAAGCTACGATCATCGCCCGATGTTGGCCGATAATTTCGCTTTTACCTTATCATCAAGTGCTACTTATGTGTTAAGTAAGACAGACAAAGTGCAAATGTGATGTGTTGCTCAAACTCGTAAGACATCGGATGAAATATATTTTACTCTAATTGCTCTCAGGATGGGAACAGTCTCGATTTGCACAGAAGCTTTTTTTTTTAAACATTATACGTGTTCCTAGATTCCCACCACAACTGACATTTGCGTTCAGTATCGTTGTGCATAGTATTGTTGACATCCGACATGTTGTTTCTAGATTCCCACCACAATTGGCATTTGTGTTCAGTATCGTTGTTGACTGGCATTTTTTTACTATGAATTTCTCTCTCTCTCTTTAATCTCTCGAAAATAAAAGTAAATTTTCAAAATAATTTAAGAACATTTTTACAGGTGCAGAATGAAGACATTCCGCGTAAAATCGGACGATGAAAGTTCGCTGTGTA
Organism: Glossina austeni; assembly: GCA_000688735.1. Classification (NCBI taxonomy): domain Eukaryota; kingdom Metazoa; phylum Arthropoda; class Insecta; order Diptera; family Glossinidae; genus Glossina; species Glossina austeni. The sequence continues at coordinate 156,869 of KK502600.1, forward strand.
ATATAAATCTAGTCTATTGCTTTACTTAGAACGGTTAGAAGGAAGAGACTTCTTTTTTGGCACTGTGGTCTCAAAACGACCTAGGCGGTTAACAATATCTAATCGTGCCTTTTCGACTTGACTTTATGACTTTTTCAGCGGTGACTAAAGCCGTTAAAAGTTCTCTAAATTTATCTACCGCCTTCCCCCTCCAATTTGTGAATCAAGATATGTCTAAGGATTTGATAAATCATAGTTCTCTCTACGCTATGCGTGCGTGACCTGGTCGGCAAGAGCTGCTAGAGCGGGTGCTACAGAACGAAGAGTCGCTGCAGAATTTCGTAAGCAAAATCGTTAAGAACTTTGGAGAGGAATATGAATTTACGGATAAACGGAGGTTTATAAGAGCTATAAGACATTTAGCGAGGAATATAGAGTGCTTCAGGAGGCGCTTCTCTCCGATCGACCTTCAAGGTTATCGCACGAAGAAAACATGAACGAAATCAAAATAAATAACATTAAGTTTCAGAAATTTGCCTTAGCCTGTTAACATGTCTCGTCGTAAGCTTGGACTGGCTAAAATGTCATAGCTGTAATATTCTCCAGATACTTTTCTCCGTTTGATTGGATTGTTGTCATAAACAGAAGTTCGAAGAAAGGAATAAGAGCGATCCAGCAAGTCCCTAAAAATGATCTTCTTTTGCAGAAAATCGCGCAAAACTACAATAATTATTATTCAACACACACACACACACACACACACACACACACACACACATACTTACCTTAATAATATATTTAAAGAATTTCCATTAAACCTGTATATTTCGCTTGAAACAAACAACGACGTTTGTTATGATGGCAACATTAAGTAATGTCGATAAAACGACATACGTATATATGTATATGTACGTGAGTACGTGCAAATTTGAAATCAATTTGGTGCGCCGTCGATTACTAAATAAGTACACAAAGAGTTCCTTTTGCAACGTTCCACTCATCGATTGTTATTATTGAAAATATGATTTTTATGCAATTTTCCATGAGAGCGATTGCTGACTACAAATACAAGGTCGCCTGTTGACGATGATCAAAATGATGAATATAGAGTTTCTTTTTTGACTTTTCTTTGGTTGGTCGTAAGTCCCATACCAAATTCGATAGACTTCGTGGCCGCGATAGACGACGCGTTTTTTTTTCGGGCAGTTTGTTCGAATCGCCTGAAGTACGTCCGCCACTACGTGATGAGTCGAGAGTACCTTCACGCGGGTTATGATGTATCATGCTCGTGAGACCACCATTTGTGCTTGAACTTTTGCTCAAGGGCAGGGGAACGTTATGATTATTATTATTATTGCTACATTTAAGCACCAAATCAGGCGGTGCCAGTTGGGGGTGTCCTTTGGGATTTGTTGAGATCGGCGGTGATACAGAATTGCTGTCCGGTGTTAACTGAAGACTGCTGAGGCTTTTGTATCTGCAGAGGAGGATAAGAGTTTTGAACAAAAAAACAAAAATTAAAGTTATTTTAAAATCTAAAACGCCATTGCATTGCAAGTAACTGAAAAGCAATTCGCTGGTACGTACCTGATATGGAATAGAGGCGATTGCGGCTCTAAGCTGCAATCTTTGCCTAGAATACCGGCACTTAAAGGTGCCACATTGCCGTTGAGCGGAGTGTGATGATGATTATTCGGTGTCAAAACTTTATTACCGGCGTTAACGCTTGGATGATGGCCGTGATGGGCTGCGTGGTGATGATGAGAACTCACAGCCGCAGCTGTTGCATTAACAACGGCTGCCTGTGAAGGCGAGTGATGACTATGATGATGATGGTGGTGATGATGGTTACCGTTGGTGCTCGCGATGCTGGTTATGGCGCCGCCATTTGCCGCATGACTGTTACTGCTACTGCCTGCACTGTACGAGTTTTTAAGATAAAGCTTTGGTAGTGTAGGTCTTTGACGTTTTTCAGGCAATTTTTTGCCCGGTATAGTCTCAATGGGTGGTGGTACTGGCTTTATATCTTCCTGAATGTGACTATGCTGGTAGTGGTTGACCACAACATTGCTCAACTGATGATTATGCGCATGACTCTGGTGATGATGATGTGGTCCCCCGGTCGTAGTTGGCAAATGGTGATGATGATTATGGCTATAATTGCTGCTGTTGTGACTACTGTTTGTGTGTTTCGTTGACTCTAGACTACTGTAATTGTTGTTATTGCTATTATGACCGCCGCTGCTAGTGTTTAAGCTATTGTTGTTAGTATTGGAGTTATTATTATTGTTGTTATTGTTATTGCTATTGTTATTGTTTAGCTGCTGAGCCGAATGACCAGCGGTATTTTGATTAACCCGTATCAAGCTGCAATAGTTGCCGCTACTGTCAGTGTGTTGTGACTTAATTGTCGGCGTTTCACAAATTGGTTCAAAACGTGAAAGGGCTTTGGACAGTGGGGTTAGACCTCGTACATAATCGTAAATGTGGTCAATGTCATTATACTCCTCAGATATTTCTTCTGGAGGTTGATTCTTACTGTACGAATCACAGCTTGCACTTCGCTTCAAAATGTAACCGTTTTCCATGAGACCATTGGCCACATAAGCCACTCCAGCCGCTGATGGTAGCATGACCACCGGAAGTTTATTACGGCCGCTAAACTTGGAATCTTTTTTTTCCTTTTCCGATAATTTGATATCGACAACTTGTAGACGATCGCGCGCATCGCCTAAAAGACGCTGAGCTTTCTCCAGGAAGCGCGAATATTCGATAAAATTCTCTAGCTGTTCCATATTCTTCGCTCGTTGAAGTTTGATTTTGGCATTGAGCGGAACTGGCACCAAATCATTGTCCTTTTGCAGGGGCAGAGCAAAGACCCGATCGATTTCTACACAGCCTAATAGACGCATTTCGGCTACAAAGGGTTGTTTCAGTCCCTTTGGCACACTTCCGTGAACCAATCTAAATTGACAAAAGAATTTGAACGAGAATTATTAAAGAAATATTCACAATTCTCACTGATGCTGCAGAATGAAGAAGAAAAATGTTTCGATATTAATTTCAACTTACCTAACGACTATGGGCATACGTTTCAATAGCAAATTCTTTACAGTATGTACACCACTAATACTATCCTCCTTGGCTATGGGTGAAAACTTCGCTTTGGTATCGAGTGGTAAATTAATAATTTCGTCTTTAATATTTTTGCATTGCAAAAATTTGCCATTTTCATTCACAGTCGTGAGCAGCTCTCCCGCGTGGAGAGTGCGATTTATTGGAGGGCAACGAAAAGTTTCACGAACTAAAACGCGGCAATTTCGTCGTTTCGACAATTCTAAAACGGACTCAATACAACGTGTTGAACGACCATCTTCACTGAGTAATTCAAAGTAGCCGGGATAGGTTTCAGGTATTAGAAGCTTAGCACCAACATTGGTGGGCTTACGACCCTCTTTCAACTTAATTGGTTGAGCAAGTATTTGATATTTTTTGCCTGCGCTCAAAAACAACGCCGTACTCTGCAGGGAAGGTGCAGAGAGCGTGGGCACACCTAAATTTTGATGTTGACCCTTAACAATCTTGGCCACTGCCGGTAACTTTTGCTTAGAAAAGTCACGTAAGTAAATGGGTGGCGAAGTTGTTGTATCCCCGAAACGGGAAGCAGCCAATATTATTTGGCCATCAGTGGCGGCCATGTCGCGATTAAAGAACGATAACAGTTTGGTTCGCGCCAAGTTAACATTAAACGTGAGTAAATTTCATGGATTTTGCACTGGATCACTTTGATCAGCAGCCGAAGTTGAGGCGTTAACGTTAATCTTCTCGTTTAGGATCGATGTTTCTACAGACTGAGAATTCGGGGTATTCGATGTTAAGGTTAGGAGACGTGAGGATGTTTGTAAGGCGTAGTTAATATACTGCATTCGGTTTGATGTCAATGCTACAATCCAAGTTACCGAATTTCGAAGTAATCGTTAAAGACCTGAAGTTAACCAATAGGAAAAAAGTCCTATTAAATGAGAAAGAATTTTTCATTATTTAAAATGCATACAGAAAGTAAATAAAAAGCTGCTATAGCAAGAAGTAAATAAAAAACAGATTTCCATATAATGGACATCCATTGACCATAATGGTTATAAACTCGTTTAACTTTAGGTAACGAAACGCAAAGATGACATTTTTCTTTTCGTAAAGACGCAGCAAATCGATACTTTATGTGACATAAGAAGCTTGCTATTGTTTTTACTTGTTGTTTATTGCAACTGTTGTTACTGAACTTTCTGAGTTAGTGTAAGCCTTCGGCTCATTACAGAAGGATAAGTATGCGCTATACATTGGTTCTTCTTATCTAGAATCTCTATTGCTTTCATCTTGAGCGCTTCAAAGAAATACTCATTCAAGTCAATTTAACTACGTCCGTCTGGTCGTCATTTCGTTCGTTTTTCCATCTCCCTACCCGTCTTCCGTCTTCACACACGCCACCATCCATCCATCTGTCAGTTCTTAATCCTGTATCTATATGCCCCTGTGTTCGTACGTCCTTATGCTCATATCTCTCCATGCCCATCTGTCATGGCGTACGTACCTCCCTTCACTGTCCCTTAGCCGTCTCTCCGCCTGTTTGTTTTTTTAATGTGACCAATTGCTGAGGAGATATTCCCTATTCGGGAGCGTGGTGACGGCCAGAAAGAAGAGAGGAAAGTGAAACAAATGGAGAGGTGCTGGCCGTAAGCCTGACGGGTATGCGTCCAATCAATAAGGGTTACGTCTTTACTGACTAAACATTCACTATAGCTATGACCAAGGGAAACTCTACCGCGCTTGTAATTTGAACCGACGAACACTGGCTTGATAGGCGAGGTTCTTACCTATTCGGCTACCCAGTTTGTTTTGTGCTAAAGATGAAAAGATAAAAACTTGGTAAAGAAAGGTGGAAATTCGTGTATATATATGTAGCTGGTTGCCACAGGCCTTTTAGTGAAACGAACATCGTTTGCCACACTAAGAGTTTTACGCAGACGCTGAGCATATTCCCAGCACTGCAAAGAAAATACTAAGGCAACAAGTGCTCTTCAGTCTGGTTACCAAACCTTTGCTGTTCAGGGTTCCATGAGGGAATGACAATACAGAAAAAAGGCCCTCTTCCAATACATCGTCTTGGTTTATTATGGCGGTTTCGGGAATTCTCCTCCACTATGGGCAAAGAACTGTTTAACGTGGATACGCACACAAACGTATTTACTATAGAAACACTATTCTGAATCGGTTGAATGGCCTATGGGCTATCAGCAAAATTAACAATCTTTGTGCTCACTATCGAAAAACAAGTATTTACTAATCTTTTGTTTGTCCATTTATAATATCTACAAGGTTGACATCTAGCTACGCACACCCGTATATACAGATATGTACATTTTTAAACACTTTGAGATGCTCTAACGAATTTAACACCATTGCCAGCCGTCCTTCCGTCACTCGACTCTCTTCTCGTAAGGAGCTAATTTATTTTTCCCATAGGGAATGAAAATATTCTTCTGTTTGTTTACTTTTTGTACATTTGAAGCTTTATTGTAATGTTTCATTGCATTTTATACCATGTTTTCTAGGGTTTAGTTGGTGAACATTAAAGATTTACTTCAAGGCAAATATAGTTTTCTTGTTCTAATTTATGTATTGATTTGCAAAGTTTTCTCACATGACCTTTTCCAAACAAGGACTGAACTCTATTTATATCTCGCACATGGCTCACTTTTAAAATAGTTTTTTTTTTTTCTTTTTTTGTGCACTAACCCGTAATGTTCTCATTAAACATTCTCATAAAAACATACATATTTATATAAGATACACGTATATATCACGATTCAACAATTTATTATGGTCAGACAATCAAGCAAATGATGTTGTCGTTCTTGGCTGTCTCTATTACAAACGGGAACGAAAGCAATAACATCATAAAAATGTCGGTAAATACGGGCTATGACGACAATGTAATCAAAAAGAAGAACTGAAGCAAAGAAAATCATGATGAAAGGAATAACGATGGTAATGATAATGATGCTGATGATGATGATGATGATGATGATGATGGTGAGAATGATGATGAAAATTACTTTTATGAAGACAACATATGTAACTTAAAGTTATATATTTATTTGCTTAAGGGTCATCGCAGCGTTCATTTATGTTAATTGCATTTTAAGCATGTGTGGTATCGATGAGGAAAAAAACTCACAAAAAGAATTGGGTTAAGAATATTCTAGTAATTTTATTGCACTTTCCAGATATTTGTTTTTATCTGAAAACATTAGACATAAAGACTGACTGCATTAACATAAAGACTAAAATGGGCCATTTTTTAGTTATATCTACTACGTTAGATTTGCCGAATGTTTGCATGAATATTGCAAATCCATAAAGTATCATTAATATGAGTAGCGAAATCGATTTAAGCCGCCGGGCCTGTCCGTCCCTTTCCCTGCCTATAAAAATCACAATTATCTTGACAGTTTTGGAGGGAGATCAAACTTACATCTTTATTTTCCTTGTCATTTTCCTCAGGGTAGATTCAGAGATCAGTAAAGTGTGATCAGTAAAGCACGTGCAAATACACAAAGAGAAAATTGTTAATTTCCTACTTTTTATTAACTCATTTGCTACCGGGTTCTCTTCCGTTACTTTCATACATATGACACCAATTGGAACACACTTTACATATGTGTGTTTAGAGCATTCTAAAAAAGTAAAATAAATCTTCTTTTAAACCGGCATAAATATAAATTTATAGCCACCACGAGAGTATATTAGATATGCCCTTCCATTCGCACGAAAGTTTGTAGCATACGCAAATGGCTTTAGATAGCTTACAACGTGTTCAAGCTAAGACACGAAGATTATCTACAACAGTTTGTCGTCTATTACTGGAACGTTGGCGGATAAAAAGTTGCTCATAATTTACGATCAACGAGGGTGATGTGTCCCCAGCCATGTCCGCAATAGTAAATTGATCAATCGAAATGTGTTCTAGTTGAGAATTGGTTAGCTTGAATATTCGATCTTTTTGTCGAAAATGCCCTAGCGACTTGGTGTTCGAATTGAAGCTCAACTCTGGGAATTTGAATTGAAAATCACTCATAACGCACTTCAGGTGTAAAAATGACCAAAGTAGTGCCATTAAAAAAGGTTTAGGTCCTGGTAGCAGTGTAAGTAAAGTTCCATAGTTCAGTGTGAGACAAAATTTAAAACTTCGCTGCTCAATCATAACGTCCTTCGAGAATAATTAATACTACTTTCTGTGGTTTATAAACTCCGCAAATTAAAATAAATAAAATCACTACAGTGAAACAAGGCCCACGATTAAATACTGTACACCATTTTGTTTAAGAACATTTCAATATAAAGCGTCGCATGGATGGCGGTTGGAAAGGAGGTCCAATTTGAACCGTCTCCAAAAGCGTTCGTCCTTGAGCCAAAATGTCCCAAAAATAGTATCCACGGGGTTGCACACAAAACAACGAGGCACACAGAGAGACATACGGACAGACAAACTTAGACCAATTTAAAAAGTGATTCTGAATCGATCGGCGGCCGTATCTCAAGTCCTTCTTGGTGTTGCTTACTTCCGCTACTAAATCGATATATTTTCTAAACTTAATACAGAAAAATTTACGAAACTGTCCGACGTGCCGGAATTTTTACGATTACATAACAAGACGAGGACTTGCGAGCATATAAGGAATTGCCTCAAGGTTGAAATTTGGAAAAAAGGCCACATAGTTTTGCCTATTAATGCCTCCATAGAAGAAGCTCGGCTTTACTTTCGATAAACTTTACTTTTATACTAATTCATGCCAATATATAGAACATTTTTTTATTGCACAAACACAAAGAGAGTTGCGAGAAAATTCCTAAGGTCCGGTATTATCCGACATCGGGCAACGTGCAACGAAAACTTACGATTTATCGTATTCTTGAATGCTTAAGTGGCGTCGGCGAAGTCTCATTTTCAATTTAAAATGCTTTCGGGCCCTAAAGGGCTGACGTGAGCAGCTTTCATAGGAACGGCCCCTTCCATTGGCTTAATTTTATTACGTTTCACATCATATGATCAAGTTAACATATTGTGGTATATTGAATGTAAAATTCAAATAATAAGGCAACACTATTCAGTAGATTTACACGTCCATGTGCAAGTTGGCTTTCACTCCTACTGTCCTTCTTTTATCCATTTTGTGATTTCACAAGTTGCCTGAAAGCTAATTTTCACTTTAGAAGCACTCAGGCTAAAAAGTGTTCTGTTAAAAAGATTTTTTCAAGCTATTATGTTGTTGCTATTTTTTTCGTTTCGCTTAGAGAGTAAAACAAAAAACTACCATTTCCCACGCTCTTCAAATTTTAGCCTTGCAAGCGACAATTGCCACTTAAGGTTTTCGAAATGTATTGCACTTCTCGCTCAGTGCCTAACTTGGCTGTACGGTTTTTCCTAATAGCAGTCGCAACAGCGGCGGCAGCAACACTAACAATATTAACAGCAGCAACGAATGAAAACAGGCAGCAACATAAGTTATGCGAAAACGTGACATTTTCTTAGCTACTGTAGAAAATTGATGTTCCCACTTGTTGGTGGATAATACTAGAGGAGGAAAGGAGGGGCAACAAAAAGAAAAGAGAAGAAAAGAAAAAAAAAGAAAAGAAAAGAAAAAGAAAAATAGTTGTATGTCATAGTTGCGGGTAAAGTATAAGTTACCCTCTGCCAAGGTACTACTATTGCTAAGTTGCCTATAAAGTGTTCTTGTGGATTATATGCATCATAGGAACGTTCATGTTTATCCACTTTTGGTGGCTAACATTGTGTTTAATAAGCAATACCGTTGATGTCATTTATTTGATGACACCATTTCCTATTTTAGTTTCATTATGCCTCTCTCTTTCTCTTTCTTTTTCTCTTTCTTTATATATTTCTTCCTTGCGATACTTTACTATTTTATTTATTTATTTATTTATTTATTTATTTTTTTTTTTTTCAGTTTAGATTTAATCAAAATGTCTTAATTAATTTGTAACATGCTGCAGCAAGTAGTCGTCTTGCGAATAAAATCGTTGTGTGTATGTGTATGTGTATGTGTAGAGATGTATACGTATATACCTTAGTATGAATAGAGCTATTACTTTTTTATATGGTTGTACCTAATGCATATAATACACAAACACTAGCAGAATAATAGAACGAAAGCCAAGGAAGGATACTTTAATTAAGAGAGGGGATGAAAGGAGAAATCAAGCAACTGAACAATTTAAATTGAAAGCATATTTCTACACAAAAGTGGCGGTAATTGTTGTTTGTTTGATTGTAATGATCAAGCTGTCTTATGTTTGTCTGTATCTCTCTCTCTCTCTCTATGCCCTCCTTATCTGTATACATACATATTGGTTAATATATATGTATATATATATATATATATATATAAATGTTTATACGGTAAATTCATAATTCTTAGCTGTTGTTTTCATTATTGCTGTTGTAGTCGTTTTTATGATGCGGTCTATAGAAAGTGGCACGACATCTGTTTAAAATCATTGAGGTTTTGATATTAAGAAATTTCTTAATAATTTTTACTATTGCAATTTGTGCAAAAGTTTTCATGTGTGTGTTTGTGTGTTTGTGTGTTTGTGTGTTTGTATGTTTCTAAGCATTCGATTTATAAAGAATGTAAATTACCACAAATTTAATCAAGAGACCTCAACACTGCAATGCAGTCACAATTACTATTTGCGAACGATTCTTTGCCAGAAAAAAGCAGAACGGAATAGAACACAAACGTATGTTAGCTGACACATTAAACGCACATAATTAATAAAACGTAGTAGTCTTGTCGTTCTATTCATGCTCTGTAATTTAAAATAAGAGGTATCATTTTTTTGTCTTCACGTCTAAGATTTTCTACTTAAATCGAAGGCTAGCAGCAGTACATAGCTTCAAAAGATTAGTTAGGCAGGCTATCTACAAACATGGTGACCCATAAGCTTCGAAATCTATCTTCCTCGTAACTGACTATGTAAACTAACTTGTGACATATGCCTTTGCTTGAGTGCTTGACGGCGAAGGTAGCCGATAGTGGGGTGTGTAGAGTGCACGAAACATGCGTGTGCGGGGATTGAATGGCTTTACTTTCTCGAATCTTTTTCACACCCAATTTGATAGCAGTAGTAGCCCTTGTTTAAAATTACATTCATCGTATGTACCTTTGAGAATATTTACCAATATGAGTAATCCCGGCTTTACTTTAGAACCCATTAGAAGTCCTTGTTTTGGCAGTATGCGCGATTCCGCCAGCGGACTGGAGTGTGTTTAAATAGAGCAGGCAATTTAAAAGAGTGCTTAAGAGCGGAGTGCTTATAACGGACGAAAACAACAAAAAAAAGTTGTAGACGCTGGCTAAAAATAGACACTGTAGGTCGTTAAAGTTTCTTTTTTCACTCAGAAGATGTGAGAAAGAGATGGGCGGTGGCCGCAGCCTAGAAGCTGGACTGATCGTTGAGTCCCGTGGCTTCACCGACTGAGCATTGACTACAACTGCGACCATTTATAGTCAGTCACAATGCACTGAGATTTGCATGATGGCTGCAGCCTATTGGATATGTTAACCTAGCAGTCAAATTGTGACTAAAGTAGCAGCAAAGTTTTATCATTAAATTACTGATGATGCCGCTTGCACCTCAAAAAGAACGTATTTCGTGTATTCTTTGTGCTATGCATACCCACATTTTGCAATCCCAGATGAAACCAGTCTGCCTATTATTGTGTTTGTACCACTTTTGATTTGTGTTTTTTTGTCCTTATACGCGATGGAAAACGTATTAGCCTGTCTTTGCGAAACTATATAAAGCTAAACACACTTTTGTATATATTTTTTGTCATCTAAGGGATATAAATTATCGACAGAAAGAAAGTAAGGACATTAGAATTGAAAACCTTGAAGGGGTTGTTTTTGTAAATTCTAGATCAAGTGAAGATTAATGGCCGGATAGTGGATTGTTCATCTTTTATATTTGAAGCCCCATGTTCCAAATGTTTGATTACGTTCAGCATTCTTACGATCAATTACGTGATTTCGTGTGATGTCGGACGTTGCGTCAGTTGTTATGAATCTGTTCTATTATATGTACACGCGAACACACTGCTATTAACATCTCAACCAAAGTTGTTTTAGTATTCGATTTTTACACTTATTCTAACATCATTTTATTACGTCTGTGTGAAAGTTAACGTGTGTTAAGTATATCCAAGAAATTGTTTTATGAAAGCTCTTTAACTGTAAACGCTCTAATAAGCAATGCCTTGGCTGGAATATTCTTCTTCCTTGAGAGACTACTAGGTATACTCTGCATATGACCTGACGTCTAGCTGATTGTGTGAACACTTAGACGTCTACTAGTCTACGTTACATAAAGAACTTTGCACCGGATTGTCTTTAAAATTGAGATTTATTTCTTTTTGAAATGCACGCGATTTCACGACCATTTAAACCATTTTGTAGACCCGTTTACTATTTATATGTTCTCGGATTAGTTATTGACTTACGATGACTTACGAAGCAAATAGGAAATTAACGTGCTTTTAGCTTTTGTGTGTTTGTGTGCAGAACATTACTATTCGAAAGTGTTTTAAATGATTGAAGTAAGTTAGTGAAGCTTATTCAGTATTTGGCAACAGAGACTTCTATTACGGCACAAAAAGATAACGTCGCTGCTATACTCAAAACGGGTTTATTTTCAGCTCAGTTTCCACCACATCCTACGATATCGGATGACAGAAAGTTTACCGTGAATCGGTTTGTACTTATAGGAGCCAAGAAAACGATATAACATATGATGCCTGGCCACAAATTGTTATAAGCTTACCGTTTCACGCTTATGTCTGCATAATTTAATGACCAAATAAAGAAATTATGAAAAGGAGGCTCACAAGAATTTAGTTAAAGGTAATTAAGCAAAGGACAGCAAAAATCTTTAAAGCTGCATTTATTAAAATTAAATAAAATGTGAAGTGAATATTTCGATAGCATGTTCGCATCTTTCGTTAAAAATATATGTTATTGTAAAAAACACTGCAAAAAAAAATTAAAAGGAAAAACATCCTTTTTGTTTTTATAACATCTAAGGTGCACTGATATTACAAATCAAACACGGTAGTAAACGACTTCTTGTTGAAACTAAGTCTTTGTTTATTACTTCACACAAAGTGTGTGCGTGCAGTTATCCGGTTAAAGTAAATTTTCTTTAGTAAAACTTTTTCCAAAGGTTGGCAATACAACTTGCTGTAGGCATATTACTTTCATGAAAGATGACTGA
>KK502600.1:174564-192842 GCA_000688735.1 Glossina austeni
TTTTTTTTTTTTTTTTTTTTTTTTTTTTTTTTTTTTTTTTTAAATTTTTTTTCTTTTCTTACAATATAACGAGTGCACCTAAAAGAGTCTTGAAATGCTTACCTATGCTAAATCTTTAGCATAAGTAGTTCGCACATATAAAGGCATATATCTATGTACACATGCATAGATAATGCATGAGACCATTAAAGCAATAGGGATGACGATGACGATGACGATGACGCTGACGACGATGACGACGACGATGATCATGATGATGACGATGTGATTTTATGTGGGTGTTGTTTTATGCATACATATGTATATAAGCAACCAACTGCCTTGCTTAAGAAACCTAAACCCGCAGGAAAAACTTTGTTTTCGTTCTTTTTTTATCTCTTTCTCTCTTGTTGTTGTTTATATTTTGTTCTTTTCTTTTTTTCTTTTTTTTCTTTCCTTGTTTTGTTAAATGTAAAACAGTCTGATTTTAAAAGTGAAAATGTCTTCAAGGGAGCTTTAGCATTAAGTATGCACTCGTGTGCATTTCATCATTAATCATACAGCAAAGAGGATTTGTGTACACTATACACTATCCTATGTTCAACAGAAAGGGCTACACACTGATTTCCTTAAGTATATATATGATATATATATATATGTACATATATATACAGAATAATATATATACAGAAAACAAGACAACAATAAAGAAACCTCATCAAAAAGTCTATGTGTGTTCGTATTTCCCTTTTTTACTTTGTTTTCTTCTTTTTTTTTTTCTTTCTACTTGTTTTTCTACGAAACATAATAGTTTTGTGTTCATTTTGTGTATAGTTTGCATGATGCTTTAATTCTGTTGCTGTTGTTGTTGTCGCTGGTATGGAAACACGATTTCTTACTTTATTAAAGCATTAAAGTCCTTTCAGGTAACTTATTATGTCGTTCTTAGTACTTGCGCTAGCATATCAAAAAAGAAGAAAAAAAAACTGCTCATGTCACCGTAACTAATGACGGACAACTTTACACAAGTTCTTAGCACTTTTCAATGTGCTCCGACACTTATGGAAACGTTTACATGCTTATATATGTTGAATGTTATATAAGAAAGGTTAGGCTAACCTAACGTAACCTAACCTAACCTTACAAGACACATAATACAACATAAAAAAAGTCGGATGTTATGTAAAATATTAATAGAGCTGAAAGTCTTAGTTGTCAATGCTTATCTTATTTTAGTCCAAGGTCTTTTTTTGGGGTGAATAAATCGCAATGATAATACTAATAATAAGAAAGAAGATGACAGTCGGCCACGCCCCCCTATTAACTGCCCTACACCAATCTACAGTGATATTATATAATAACTTTTCAAAATAAGACATGTGGAAAGTGGTTGAACAGAAGAATGCAAGATGGACAGACGGAGAGACGTGCTTAAATTGACCCAGCATATGATTCTCGATCGATCGGTGTAATAAAGGGTGTGTCTATCTCAAGTCCTTTCGGATCGTGCATACATCCGCACAAACTTTATATATACACATATATATAATGAAGAATATTCTTACAAGACATGAGAAATATTATTATGAATAGTTAGCGTTTAAACCCCAAATGAAGTGGAAATTCCAAAACAACTAAATACTTTTTGAAGCATTAAGTCTAAAGAGGAATCATGTCGTCCTTACCACAACTTTTTTGCTTGTCTCAAATACTCCTTCCAACTGAGTGCTTTTATAATCTGACCTACGTCTCCTATTATTTCGTCTCTTACCTCTTCTACCTCTTATGATATTTAGGAGCTCACATGAAAGTTTACGATGAACACCAAATATGCACGCATCGCTTGCAATGTTGTTCTCCGTTAGTTTTTTCTTCTTTGTTATTCTATTATTAATTACATGACCACATTCTGAATTTTCCGTAAAATTCATTTGCGTATGCTTCTTATATCTAAAGATACATATTTGCATGCGTATGCGTGTAGGTGTAGCATAATTTATTAAAGCGACATTTTAAAATATGTGTATGCGGGTATAAAATTGCAAGCTTACGCTTGGAAATCCGCAATTGGAGAATTATATTTGAAAATGTCTAAACGAAATGGAAAGCATAGTCTAAGGATATTAATATATTGAGTAATTCGGAAAGAAATTTCGTTTTTTTGGCCGAAACGAAAGTCGATTTTTCACGATTTTTAAGATTTCAAAGGGTTTATACTGTCAGTGTGACCTTAGGAATTGTCATTCGGCCGTTTGTTTTCATTAATGCCTCTATTTGGCTAATGGCGAAATTTTGCACACCAATTTTGGTAGTGGCGTTCTGTCCATTCATCGATTCCATAAGCATCTAATAATATTTTTCTTACTTGAATATCATTTTGCTTCCGAACAATCTAATATATGGGTGAAACTAAGATTACATGAATTGGGACTTGGAAACGTTTCGTGTTCTCTTCAATAATAGAGATTCTCACACCCCATACCCTTTTTGCACTTTGCCTTATCGATTGCGCTACTGTTTATTATCTGCGAAGTATTCTCATCACATTTATTTTAAGAACACTTAAATTTACTGCGAAAATAACATCTAACGTCCGACGTCGGATGAGTCATGTTCGTATGGTTTGGCCAATGAAAATCAACTTTAAAATGACTAATCACTCAAGGGATATCTCCTATGTCCGCAACACGGTGATATGTCGGGAAGAAGGCACCTTCCGAAGCCTAGGTGTATTGTGAGTTAAATCGCTTTACTGACTGAGTACGCTCTACAGCTACGACGAAGTACCATTAAAGCGCACTAATGCTTACGCCAGCAAACACCGACTTGGAGACCGCGACTCTCACCTACTTTAAGGTTAGATGTAAGCATGATTAATATTCTCCGCGAAATTTAAGACCAAACGAAGCCGTGCTAAGGGTCTAGCTGCAAATAATGCATCTTTTTACAAAAATTTATGTTTATTGTATAATATGTAAACACAATGTACACCTAATTCTCTTTTTAAACGATAGACACGTTCCCAAAAAATACGTGTAAAAAAAGTCGTGTAAAAAGAGAATTGGGTGTATTAAAAAAACGCCAATCGATTCGGGCGTATCGCAGCTAATCCGAAAAAGTTCTTAATTGCTTAACATACGTAGGATAGAAAGTGCGTTAGTGCTTTCAATAAAGACGATAGCCTAGATGTTAGCGCTTTCAGACTATAGTCTTACAATGTATTTCTCTGACTAAATTAACAATCATTGTAATAATAGTAACAAACTGAGCACAGAATTTCCTGAAATATTGTAGAACGATCATGAATGCTATTTCCGATCCATTCCACACGAATCATGTTCATGTTAGCCGTTATCGTGCTACCCTACTATAGCTACAAATGAAAAAAGTACGTTACTTACGTGGACATAAAACACCAGTTAATTGTTGTGTGAAACTAACACTAAAGAGCCATTCGTGAATTGATATAAAAATACGTGACGTACTTAGAATAAAGTTACTTAGTATATAGTTACTCGATAGATGACATTTCACGTCTTAAGGTCTTATTCATCCTATCCGTCTTTATTCGTCCTAAACTTGCTTTTTGTAATAATTTGAAAATGCTTCCATTTTTTCTGCTCCTACTATCACCGGTTAGTGTGAAAGGAAAATCAAACTTGAAAACCTCCTTCATTGATACAATAGAAATTCGAATGACACATTTTGTAATTTTTTTCAGGTCAATAAGTCAGCAAAATTTGAAATATTTGACTGGCAAAAATTCAAGACTCAACCCAACCCAAAAAAAAACACACACACACACACACATGAAACACATGGACAAACGAACAAAAGATTTTTCCCATTGTCTTGCTCTATTTATAGAGGAGATATATAGGTAGATAGATAGATGGGAAGGCAGAGGGATACACGGTATACGGAAGGAAGGGTTTTTGCCTCTTCATTGAAGCGTAACCATAACTTTCGTTGCCACATATGGTATATGACCGATTTACATGTACAGATATTTATGTATAGATTTATGTGTGCGTGATGCGATGTTTAACATATGCTGTATATGTCGAACTTTATATTTGTATTATAAAGTAAGATATTAATTCAGAATTACAAACATTGTTTCATGTAGCCACAGAAAAGGCAAGTGTCACACAGTAGACAATAGAAGAAAGAAAGAAAGACAGAAGGAAAGAAAGAAAGAAAAGAAAAAAAAGCAACTTTTATCTTTCGTGTATATATGTACATATATACGAATGTATTCCGTTAAACGTTGAATGCATTATAAATAGTCATTTGCCGCTAACGAAGAAATTTAAATATTAGAATTTAACCTCAATTCTATGAGCGGATATATAAATATGTGTGTGGTTGTCTGAAGCGGCATAACTTCATTTATTTTATTTTCATTTTTCAAGAATCAAAGACTCGTCAATCGAGTGCTTTGCTTCAATAAACGACTGTATGTTTGTTTAAACTTACTGTTTGGTGTTTTTTTGTTTTTAAGAAAAAGAAAAAAAAAAGAAAAAAACACTAAAAATAAAAAAATTAACGCATAACTTCCTGTCATTCTGGGAATTTTTTTTTATAGTCGTTGATATCTATCCCCTTAGCACATAGAAAACCTTGTAATATAATGAATAAAGTAACAGAATTATTATGTACGCATTAGGCCGAATATTTTGGTATCCATACATGTGCACGATACTTACTCATACATATAAAGAAAAAGAAGAAAAAATAAGTAAGAAAATTTTATTAGGTCGTGACCGATTCTTTTATACGCTTCACTGCGATCCTAAAAAAAACGAAGAGAACTACATTTTCATACTCCAAACCATACCAAATTTATAAAGTGTTCAAGTAACAAGCAAAAAACGCGGAAAACGAAGGTGTTCACAGTTTTCATCACGTAGACGCGTGAGCGTTATAGGCGGGTCCTTTGAAACGCTTGGATCAAGTTCAAATTCTTTTGCGAACAGGAGAATGTTTACCACTGATACCACACCGTTACGCAGACGGACATTTGGAAAGATGAATGGACGAACATACGTAGATGTATTCCGAATTTGAAACTGGCCAAGGCTTTATATCTTTTTTGAACCTTGCTTCTGTGCTTGACAAACGTTTTAAAAACAAACAAAATTGTAACATACTATGCAATGAAGTAAGCTTGACCGATTTTTCCCATTTTTGTGCAGGCACTACAACATCGCCCATAGAATACATAGCCAAATTCTTGTAGATTTATCTGCTGCAGTTTATGAGTAATGAGCGAAAAACCAAGTTTTTATTCCTTTTAGAATCAGAGGCGTCCTTACTTTACATGGTACTGTAGGCGTGTCTTTCGACCGATTTCGCCCATTTTCAACACCAACCTGCGTACGATAACTTCCAATATTTGAAGCCGATAGCTTACTTTTTTCGGCTAGGAGAATGTGAGAATAGACATTACACAGGCGGACAGACGGATATTTCGGATTTAAGAATCGATTCAGAATTTGATGCTGATCAAGAATATATATACTTTGTCCGCTTTCGGAAACTTCCTTCTGAGCGTTGCAAACGTTTTGACAAAATGAATATACTCCTCACCCTTTGGGGATGGGTATAAGAAACTATATTCGGATTGTGGCGACTTTCTTAATACTCATCATTTATGTACATACATGTAATTATATATGCAGTCATGGGCTCAGAAATAGTATATACTTCACTTAGTGAGAATAAATACACAAAGAGTATTATGAAAAAACGCTAAGGAAAGCATAGAAAATAAATCTTGTTTTGTTTGGAGTTAAATGCTGAGCATCGTATCTTTTTTTCAGCCATAAACTTCACTTTCGGACTTTATTTCACTTTCAATTCACTTACGTACAACAATAAGCAATCATTGGCTTATTTTTACATTGGCTGAAATTTGTGGTTCAAAGGAAATTATTTATCAATAAAATATACCGACAGACAGGTTTGCAAATCGTGGGAAAGGAAAATGACTTTCGCCAAGGTTGCTTTGAAAATATTCAAATCACATGCGGAAAAGGAAAAATAAGATGTAGAAAAGAAATTTTCTCTTTAGAATCTTAGCTCAGAAAACGAAAAATTTGTTTCAATTTAAGGCAAATTTGCTGTGAAAGCAATATTTAATTATTACCTACAACTCTTGGCCGTATCGATTTCAAGTGAAACTAATTAGAGTCGTTAGAGTTCCATTGTAGATGGTGGTCCACGTGGGCCCACGATTCCAAACCACGACTCAAACCGAAGACTTTTACATTCGTAGGGGCTAATAATTACAACTACAACTCTTGGCCGCATCCATTTCAAGTGGAGCTAATTAGAGGTTAGGCAGAGTTCATACTCGTCGTTAGAGTTCCATTGTAGATGGTGATCCACGCGGACACACAATTCCAAACTACGACTCAAACCCAAGACTTTTGCATTCGTAGTCTCGGCTTGTACCGATTGAACCAGACGGACTTTTTACACTTCATGTACAGTACGTTATTGCAATTTCTCTCTCCCTCTCTCTCTCTTTGTCCCTCTTTAATGAAAATTATCACTTATTCTCCATCTCAAATAAAAGCGTATGTGAAAAAAACGTTACTTTACTTAATCGGCGATTTTTTTGTGAGCTGTTAAGTGCTGGTGTTGCGGTTGCTTTATCTTTCTTTTGCCACTATACGCTTAGCATTAAGTATCTGCAATGTATGTTTTGTTGCGAGCCATAACGATATGTATCGTGTAAAGTATATATAATGCAAATCATATTTGCGTAGCAATTATGCAAGCTAGAAAAGGAGAAAGTTCTTTCCGAAATCAACCCACAGCAATCCCCATTAAATATTAGTTGGCAAGATAGTGCAAGATTAACGATCGTGTAACGTTTTGCTCGTATCGTATGCCGTCTTTATACACGGCACTCGTGGTACAAGAGTGTGTGTTGTACACACAAGGACTTGAGACAGGCCCATCTTTTATTGCAAAGATCATTCTGACGCGATTTAAGTTTGTCTGACTGTCCAGAGTCTACCTGGTTTTCTTGTCTTCAACCCACAGTCCGCAATTTTGACGATATTTTTTATTTATTTTACTGGGTTAACGTGAATGTTATTGAAAACGTTTCGGAGTGGACTACCTTTTCGTCCACTTCTCGTTTTGAAAGTCGATACATGAATATCTGTAAGGTGATGTAAGGTATCTTACGGTGGGTCGTGGCCCACTACAGAACTTTTACTTGCTTATGTTTATTTATGTTTATATTTATATAACGGTTCTGGATTTCGTATACTGTGTAATTATACTTTTTTACATTTTAAGGACGCTTTACATTTTAAGGACAAAATTTAAGAAAAACGCGGGTGGATTTAAGTACCCATTTAAATAATTCTAAAGCGTAACCTGACAAGTGTTGTAAGAAAAATGAATAGAAATCAAAAAATTTGTTCCTTTAGACAAAGTCTTATGATTGTATTCAAGATATCAACAGACAGAGCAGACATGACTGAATCAATCCCGTTATTGAAGAATACACATGGATACGTTTCACATTATAAGATATTATCTTGCGCGTCTACACAAGCTGCTGGAAAGGCAAGAATGCCGCGATCGCTTGACGTTTGCTATAAAATAAAAATTAATTTACATTTTCTATTCAAATTATTTTATTGTTGTGTAATTATTTCTGCGTTTATCACACATTCACAGTCACATTGCCGCGATTAGTAATCATAATGTGAAAAAAGGCAAATTTACATAAATAAAACGAATCGTGAAACGAATCTATTGAATGGTTTTACAGTAATTCGTACACACACGTTTATAAGAACTTTTACGGCATAGTAATACGAGTCATATGTATATGAACTTCGATTGAAATTCTTTATAATTTTTTAGACGTTATTACTAACTTTAGGAAATTTCTTGGACATGTGATCGTTTGTGTAATGGCTGTGTAATGACGCATACGGATTAGGGGAAGTATTGTTGGCTGGCTCGCTAGGGCGCATATACTTTGCTTTTATCAGGAAGGGCTAAAAGAGCTTTAACGCAATGGTTTTGATCGAGATATAATGCACTCGTCATCAACACACTAAGGAAAAAATGAATAAATTTTTATCTTTGATTCACGGGATTAAAAAAACGTACACATAACGTTAGCATGTATTTATTCACAAAAGATGAGCGCAAGAGGCCACAGAGGTCACATTTAATGAAAAGAAAATGTTCTTAATCAGAATGCTATGACAAATTGCAAAAGCAAGGTAACCTCGGTTTACGGCTTACGGCTTACCACAAAAATATCTATGAAAAGCTAAAATCCAGCACATGTCGATCATGTTTGGACATGGCTACGCTTCTCGACTATCAACGTGTTTATAGCAATAAACAACTTAAACAAAGCTGTTTTGAATCTTAGAAAAAAGAAGTTTTCCATGTGGGCCATAGGACCCTTGACAAGTCTACAGTCATTGCGGAAGATGGGACCAAAATTTTTAAAAAGTGCGCTATAATTTAAGATATCAGTTCGACGATAACGTTCTGGAGGCTTGCAAGCTTGCAGAAACTACTGTCACAATCTGACTTCAAGTATTAGATATCGTGTCGTACAATAAGCGCGTTAAAGGTCTAATTTCTAATCAAACACCCATTCTGCATATACGATGAACAGGTTTGTTTTTTCAAAGCGAACTCTTGCTGGATACTGAAATAATTCCATCCAAACGGAATAAGGTTTTAGTGTTATTTGTTCAAAAAGTAGCTAGCTTGGAGTGCTCTTGGACTGCTTCGAATCAAATCTTATCCTGACTTGTTTACGAATGTCTCACAACACACCTACTTTAATTTGATGCTAAAAAGGGCCTAATGAGTGCTTAGTTAACTAGGAGAATATCTTGAGTATATTTAAGCGAGAGACCGTCCACTTTCTTCTTCAATTAAATTTGATCAAAATTGTCGAGTTAGGCGCCGGATAAGACTGAGTAAATTGTCAAAAAAACCCAAAATTTACGTGTATTGACTGTGGTGCAAACTACGACGTTTGAGTCAGAGTATAACTTTTTTTACTTCTTCAAATAATGAGTTTTAGTGGATTTTTCTTACTTTACACTCACAAAGGCACTTAAAATTAACCCCGATTTATGCTTGCATTCTTTACAACAATAAGGCTCAGAGAACGGTTGACTATGTCTGTCTAATTTTCAATACCGCCCGCTCAGCGTCCCTCTGTCCTCCACCCCTTCTCCTTTGCGTTCATACATTTGTCTGACCATTTTGCGGAATCACATTTGAATCGATCTAGGTTTGTCTGTCCTTCTGCCCGCCTTGCTTTCTTGTGTTAACACCACAAGCCGCAATCTTTAATTTTTTCAGAATCATTTCCTGAATCGATCTAACTTGTCTGTCCGTCTGTACATTTTGTGTTCTTGTGTTCAAACTACAGGCTACAATTTTTAAGATATTTTGATGAAATTTGATGCACTGGCATGGTCTGGTCCAAGGAGGAATGCTACTGAAAATTGTTCGGATCCTTTCGGCCAGTTCCCCCCCTAAATGCTTATTTCCAAAAATCTTTCTGTGAATAACTGCAGGGTGCCTGCAGTAGGGTAGTGTGTTACACTTTTTTTTATTTTATTCATTAATTTGTTTTTTTTCATCTAAGAATTCTATGTCATTTTTTTTTATATACGTATACGCCGGCAAAGCATATTATCTTGTTTTTCTATGATTAAATAAATATTTCATATATAAATCCAATAAGCTCAAGATCTTTTATAGCGTTCTTTTAACTAGCGCTTACTAAATAATCGTAGCTGGGAAATTTTAGATACATTAAGCGAGTTTGAACCAATTGTAGAATAAAATTATTATTAAAACTGAATCCATGCGGGAGAAAAGCTCTGTAATCAGATATCAGATAGGCAGATACGAATATTTTTATATGGTTTTCAAATTAGTAAAGAAAAAGTATGTAAAATGTGAGACTTGTTTCACCGAAGTTTCAAGTTAATCAACTTTTACTTATTAATCTCCTTTTGCACATAAATGTCTCATGTGTAAATAAACACAACAAAAAAAAACAATCTTTTTATATGCTCGCATAATTTAAAGAGTTTATGGTTGTGAAGATAAACATATACAAATATAAATATGTGTATACTTGTGTGCGTATCGTATATACTTACTTATGGAAAGTCAATGCATATTCATACTGCCATCGGGTAAAGAAATTTCGCTTTCATTTAGAAAAAAAAAATTTTTTTTTTCGCATTCAAACAAATATTTAACACTTTCAAGAGGTGAGTTATAAAAATTTCGTAATCAACTTTTTTACTGTTTTTGCTTTTTCAACTTAATGACCATACAATGTATGTGATAAACGAATTTCATAATATGTAGAGAAAACTTTATATAATTTCATAATGCATTATTCTTAAAAACAAAAACAAAAAAAATGATAATAAAAAAATTTCTTTAAAAAATTAAACAAAAAAAAAACAAACAAAATTTTTGAAAATTATTTTTTATTTTCATTAATTATTTTTCAATGAAAATAATTTTTTTTTTTCGCTCCAAAATTATTGTTTATTTTTATTGTGTTTATTTAGCTTTTATAATTACACTCAATTATTTTAGTTCTTTCGTCTTATTTAATTTTTTTTTTATTTATTATTATTATTATTATTTTCTGTTAAAATTTCATTTTATTATTTATTAAACTGACTGATGAATTTAGTGTGTGTGTTACCGCAACCACAACAAACGTCACATTAATGAAATGGATTCTGACTGAAGACTAAACCCGTAGAACCACTGTCGAGGACTGGCCAGGTTTTTTTAAATTTTCTTTTTTGTTTTTTTTTTTCGAGACTTCGTAGCGACGTTAACAACAAAATACAGCGTATGCGCCAATAAAGCAGCAACAACAACAACAATAATAATAATAACAACAAAGTTGATGTTATAATGACGACGGCGACGACTACACGAAGACGTGTATGGAAAAAGAATTAAATCAATGTAAACGTAAAAAAGCAAAAAAATAAATAAATAAAAAAAAGGAAGAAGATACTCTTAAGCAACCAGCAGCAACAGCTATAATGACTACAGCCACTGATTCAGCGATGACGACGAAAACCGTTGAAAAGAAAAAAAATAAATGCTTAAAAGTTAACAACCAAACAAGACAAGAAAGCAAGCAGGCAGGCAAGCGGGCAAGCAGGCAAGCAAGCAATCAGGCAATGAAACAGTTGATTACCAATAGCCCAGAACCAATGGAGCTTAAACACACATAAGTATGTGCGTCAACGGGATATGTTTTTAAAACGTAAACGTTGACGCTATAGCTTAAGCTTTACTTGCATTGCGCAGAGTCTTGCTTATAAAGAATGTCAAGTGATGTCGTTTTCATTTCGTTTGTAGTTTCAATAAAAGAGAGAAAAAAGGAAAAAATCATTTATCGTACTAGACATGCATAAGTCTGCTGGGTAAGCTTTATTAGGATGCGTCAGCGGCATAAGTTCTCCTCTGCGTATAGTATGAGGCTTTTATAAAACAAATCTCTCTGCTATTGTTACTGTTAAAGTATACGTAGGTACGTAAACGCAAGACTGGTTTACATTTTACTGTTGCTATTGCTGTCGCTGTTGCTGTCGTTATCGCAGTCGCTGTTCTTGTCGCTGTTGCTGTTGCTGTTGGCTTTGCTGTCGCTATTGCTATTGCTGCCGCTTTTATTGCTGTTTACTATCGTTAGGCTAGTCGACTAGTGTTTGGATTTTCGTTCCTCTTTTGACAAACACGTTTTTGTTGATGTTGTTGTTATGATTGTTGTTGTTATTGTTATTTTATATTTCTCTCAGTTTTGTTTTGAGCTCTAATTTCTAAGCAAATGTTTGCGATTAGACGATAATAAGCATTTAAGTGCTTCTATTTTTTTTCTTCTTTAATCTTGCTTTCTTTTCTCTGCCCCTTTATGCATCGAAATACATGCTTAAGTTATATTATAATCTGTTTATCTTGTTAAACATATGTTTGTGCATATCTTTGTATATGTGTTTTTATAGTATAAATAGATGATTAAATAAAAGTTAAAAATTTCTATTTCAAAAAAAACAAAGAAAAAGAAAGAATAAAAGTTTTCTTCTCTTGTTCATTTTTCCCCCATTTTACACTAAGAGTGAAATTATTTTTACGTGTGAACAGAAAGATTTAAGACACAAACTTGCAGTTTAAGAATATTTTCTCACAAATTTATCTTTGTTTTTGGGAACTTCTAACTTTTCGATCGCAAATAAATAAACAAAAATTTATTACACTCTTATACGTATATATATGCATGTATATATATAGAAATATAGGTTTATGTATATGCATATGTATGTATATACGTATATACACGTTGATAATTTGCTGGCTAGCTTACCTGGTGATGAAATCTCTCAGAATATCATTTGTCTGGAAAGAAAATAAGCAAAAGATAAGCTTTAATGAAATGCTATAAATTTTTAACGATTTTTTGTTTGTGTTCTACGGATATTTGTCAGATGTATATATATCTATATATATGCATATATATGCTTATCATGTACGTGTGTATGTACATTATTTATCTCATGTATGTACGTATGCATGGACCTATATAATTTATCCCATTTTTATATATATATGATATATTTGTATATAGCCATGCATAGGTGTGTATATGGTATTTATACATTTATATACTATACATGTATACATATGAGGCGATCGCATAAGTCCGGCATATTCCATGGCAATGTTGATGTGTGTCCGATGGGATTTATTCCTGCAATTATACGCTCTGAACCCCTCTCACGCAGCGAAATAATTGCGATGACACGTACGATGTTGAACAAGTAAGATGCCCTTAAGATGCCCTCCATATAGTTTGAATATTGAGACTTTTGGTTTTTGCAGAATACTTCGGGTGGTCAAAAGGCGAAACTATCCCAAAATTATCGCCAACAAAACAGGCTTCTTCTTCGAAAATTTTCAAAAATTCTCAAAAATATCTTAACAAGTTATTCTTTAAAGGTTTTCATTAAAACTTCACTTGCCGAAGGTTACCGGCAAATCGGCCACGAATTGATGCAGTCACGTGACACAACTTAAGTACATTATTAGCGAAAATTTCATTAATTGAAAAAGTAATTGTTTTAAGTAATAAATTTAATTTAGTTAATTAATGGCGATTATGTTAAGCGATGCTCTTGAATAGCAATAATTTTTCTCTTCTTTTATAAACTACATGTTGAAAGAAAGTCAAAGAAGATTACAGCTTAGCAGCAAGAAAAGTTGAACAACATTTTAAAACTGTCTAATTTTTATTTCTTTTTATAGAAGCATACGCAGCTTATGATGAAATCGATTAGGATCTGCTTTGCGGCATTAGATTGGTAGTTAAGTTCTGGGAGATATTTAAGACGAATCTAAGAATTTATGTTCGAATGAATCGTTAATGTGCTAATGATAGGAGAAGATGCGCAGGCATATTTAATAGGTTAATGTGATGGTTAAGATGGATCATCGAGATTTAAATATCAAGATAAGAATGAAGACAACAAATATTTGCAAGTATTTTAGAATAAGGTCATAAAGAATCTTCATATTATTTCTATAAGGTCGCTCTTTCTATGCCAAGGCTATGGAATAGAGGGTACTAATCAAATGCTGGTGTTATCATCATATAAATAGTAGAAGATTTGATACAAGAAAAGAATGAAGGGGTCAGTCTTAGATATAGAATGAGAAAAAGATATCTCTTTATGTATCGAGCTATCAGAGACTCACCGCAGAGTTCACAAATCCTCGGCACGTGTAATGTTGAGTTAAAAGTACTAGCAAAAAAAAAAAAACTGTCGACAGCAAGACGAAGCAAGACGACAAGAAACAAGATAGGAATGAGTGGATGCTTTAAATCTTTTATATTACAATAAAAGTTAGAATGAGTTAAAATTTTTATAGTGACTTTATGAGATACGTAGGTTTGCGACGTACTACTTCTGCAATGACAATGTAAATAGTTAAAGAAACACATTTAATGCCTTTCGTCACTCTTCGTTTGAAAACAATACGAGCCAACAGCAAATGGTAGGAATAAAATGCTTTGGTTTAAACTGAATAGAATTTATTTTTATTAGGTAGATAAACAACTAGATATCGTAGCGCACAGCTTACTGTAATAAAATTCAAGAATTGCTTCGGTACTTAAGTTTTGAGTAACATATGTGGCGCAATATTGTGGTCTTATAATTATCTAGATTTATGATTTAATTGTAGAAAGTGTAGAATTCTAATTAATTTTTGCAAAATAAATCTATTTCTTTGATGTTTGCTTTCGACTTAAATTGAATCAAGAATAAAAAAAAAAAAATAGAAGAGATTAAAGAGTTTGCAACAAATTGTGAAATGTAATATCGTACGATAGTAGCTCAATTTTTTTATAGTGCATATAAACACAGGTAGGTAAATATATAAATAAAATATATGTATATAGGAATACACATAATCAAGCATACAAGTGTGTAAGCATATAAACATATTCGGGTGTACAAGTAAACATGTATATACATTAGTAGATATATGCATATACGGATATATATATGTGTAGACATGTGTAGTCTAGATGCGAAGATATATGTAGATATTTTCGTCTGTTTGCGGATTGAAGTAGTAACAGGTAGCGTATTAGCTGTTATATTGAAGGATAGGGAAAGTTTTTAAGTATTGTGCAGTTTTCCGAACGATATTCTTCGGAATAAAGCGGCAGGAACGCGGCATCGGAATCCCTAATCTTGCTCAAGGAGAAAGATGTAGGAGTATGTAGTACAAGGGCTCATAGTGATGTAACAACGAAAAGCCATCAGGTTGCTTTTACCCGAATGTCGTAGGGCGACTAATTCACGTTGCACCCGAAAAGAAGAGAATAGAAAAATGTCGATATATAACTGTTATGTAGTGTAGTACATGAACGGTTAAACCCTGACTGTATGCTATGTGAGAATCCTGGCCATTATAGCATCAATTTTACATTCGGTATGTTTCGATTAAAACCTCAAGTCGAAAGAATTAAAGCTAATCCACCTCAGAAAGTACCATGCAAAGCAATTCGATAACAAAGTATTTCATCTATTCTAACACAATGGACATCAAATCAAGCATTAAAGGATTCGAATCGAAAAGTAAGACTCAGGTTAAGACGGTCCGTGCGAATGCACTCTCCTCCGATACACCTCAACGATTGAGGTCTTCTTTAAGCGTGGGAGACGTTCGTGTCACCCATCTCACAAAATATGTTTAAATGCTAAACCCAGCCACTTCCTAGCATAGAGCACTAATTTGACACTCGAGTTATTATTAGATATAAAAATCAGATAATGCATTTATTTATAAGAGAATCAGATAATGCATTTATTTATAAGATTTATGCTAAATGGTATTTTGTTTTTAATTTTTTTGGACGCAATCCAAATAAATCGCTCTGCGACACTCGTGCAGATACTGTTCTAGAATCGCTGCTGGACTACATTGGAATGTGGCCCGTGTGTGTGTGTGTAAGATATATTCTGTGTATAAGCATATAGAAAGTATAACCATATATACGCCTAATATGAATACAGATAAATAACATTGAATCCTTTGGTGTAATATCTTTTAATCGCAAGGGAATTTTTCTTTACGGGTAATATATAAACACGTGCCACAAACACTTGTGATGTAATGTCTTTTAAAGGATATCAGTGAACACTGGTAAGTGCTACCTGATAAATATATGTTGTATAGTAGATTATAAATGCAAATACAATTGTACATTAGATACTTGAATTAATTTCCATCGTCTTTTCTTTTTTTGTTATAAAGTTTGCTTAATATTTAAAATATTATCCATCATTAGCTGAGTCGTAAAAAAATTAGCTTTGGCGTAAAAAATCTGTATCGTAAGGAAGGTGTAGTCAATTTTTTGAATAAGTATAGAAGGCAACCCACTGCTTGAGTTCTCCGACCACGTCAGAGCTAGAGCTCTTGTTGTGCTAAAGAAACAATTTAATTTAGTCACTTTGTCCTAATCAGCTGTTAACGTTCATGGAAAAACTTTTTAAAGCCTTCAAAAGGCTTCACATGCCAGCCAATTAAAGTCCTTCCTCTATATTGGTTCGGAAAGCAAAGGATAATCACGTTTATAATGCGTTTTAGCAACAATTTAAAGCGACGAAATTACTAGCTTGTGCTACTTTAATGATTCGAAAACAAACGGCTTGGAATGGCTTGTTTACCTTTTGACGATTTAAACGACGATCTCATGTACAAAAAATGAAATGCAATGCGAAGTGAAAGAAATTAAATCAAGTTCATTATACATATATAGATATATATATATATATGTTTATATATATATCTGATTCTAATCAAAATAATTGCTACAATAAAAAAGAACAAACATTTGTTTATTCTTTAATTTTAAAGCCGAATGCCTTTTGGCAAATTTATTGTTTTGAGATCACGGTACGTGCGAGCATTGTTTTCATTTTCCACACTAATGAAAATGAAAGGAATCAGCATATAAAGAGACAGTAGAGGAAAAAAAAAATGAAAACAAAGATCAAAGAACTATAGCAAAGAAAAAAAAAGGATGCAAATCACACAACAAGAAAGCAATTGCAACTGAAGAGGCAAAACCAACCACGACTACTGCTATAATGTCAGCTAGCCAGGCTGTCGGTTGGCTGGCTGGCTAGCTAGCTAGCTAGCTAGGCAAACCAAAGCTTTAATACATCGTTAAGAGGCCACAAAAAATAAAAAATCAACTGTAGTCATACACAACCAATGCCAACTATTAAAAATCATCATTATCGTTTGTATTATTGTTACTGATGCCGAAGTTGTGTTTGTTCGATTTTGTTGCATGCAACATTTTCCAATCGAAATGTTTCGAAAAGAAGAAGAAGAAGAAGAAAATAGCCAATATTGTTAAAGATTGCTGTTTTATATACTTACAGGTTTACTCATATAAAGACATGTAGTAGAAATTCATATGCCTCGCTGTACGTAAATATAGGTATGGTTTTCGAAATTCTGTGCGGACGGAAAATTGTCTGCCTTTTGGTTTTGCGTTTCTTTATAGTCTAGACAATTGCTGCCTTTTATTTAGTTCTATTGTTAATTGACTGCTCTTGTACAAGCAGTTCATATAAAAAGAACCAAAAAAAAATTCGAAAACATATTCACATGATTTTTTTAAAATTTTTTGGGGAGAAAATGCGTTAATGTCGGTACCGTATCTGTATACGAGAGTTTTCGTATGAAATCGTTTCAAATTTTTCACGTCTAAAATTTGTTTTCTGAAAAATGGGTTTTTAGTATTTAAGTATTGTGTATTATAATGCATTATGTATTGTGCGTTATGTATTTTTCCTTATTATGTATTGTATATTGGGTATTGCGTACTATGCGTTATGTATTATGAACTGTAAATTATATACTATGTGTTGTAAGCTATGAATTATGAATTACATATTATGTATTATGAAATATGAATTATGAATTTCATATTATGTATTATGAATTATGAATTACATCTCATTTATTATAAACTATGAATTATGAATCATATACTATGCGTTGTACACTATGAATTATGAATTACATATTATGTATTATGAAGTATGAATTATGAATTATATACTAAGCGTTGTAAACTATGAATTACATATTATGTGTTATGAAGTATGAATTATGAATTTCATATTAAGTATTATGAAGTATGAATTACGAATTATATACTAAGCGTTGTAAACTATGAATTATGAATTATATATTATGTATTATGAAGTATGAATTATGAATTTCATATTATGTATTATGAATTATGAATTACATCTCATTAATTATAAACTATGAATTATGAATTATATACTATGCGTTGTAAACTATGAATTATGAATTACATATTATGAATTATGAAGTATGAATTATGAGTTTCATATTATGTATTATGAATTATGAAGAACGAGTTTCTAATTATGTATTATGAATTATGAATTACATCTCATTAATTATAAACTATGAATTATGAATTATATACTATGCGTTGTAAACTATGAATTATGAATTACATATTATGTGTTATGAATTATGAATTTCATATTATGTATTATGAATTATGAAGAACGAATTTCTAATTATGTATTATGAATTATGGATTACATCTCATTTATTATAAACTATCAATTATGAATTATATATTATGTATTTTGAAGCATACATTATATGTTATGTATTATGAA